>VZTR01015517.1:374888-386743 GCA_013400775.1 Chaetops frenatus
TCTTTTGTTTTTTTTTTTTTTTTTTTTTTTTTTTTTAAGGTAAAGGAGAATTCAAGCAGAGAGGAAATGCTTTCTCTGAGGTCTTATTGCCAAACTTGTATCTTACAAACTCTCAGGATAATGCTTGTCCCTCAAGATGTGTGGCTGATTTTTAAATTGCAAAGAGTTGTATTTCATAAGTGTAGTAATATTTGAGGAAGCCTGCCATAATCATCTCCAATCTCCTATCTCAGGTTGAAAAGGTAGATGCCCAGGCAGATTCTGGCTACTCAGATGTTGGTAACATTTAATTTCTATTTACAGCTGGGAGGAGAAAGCTCTCACCCTTTACCTCCTTAGTCTGTTCCTTTACCTGATAGCCTCCCTCCACCCAAACTGTTTGCTCCCTCTGTTTCTACCCTAACCTAATCATACTTCTTATCACTTGCCACTGTTTCTCTAACACTTGCGTGGAGGCTTTTCTTACCTTGCCCATATCTTCTCCTTTCCATCCTGTGGAGTTCCCAGTAGACTTCACCTCATGTCCCACTTTTTTGACTTTCTCCATATCTGCTCTGCACTCTCAGGATCCACTACCACTCTCCCATCCTTCTTCACCATTCTGACTTACCCCTACCCTTATCCACACCCTCCCTTCTGCCCCAGCTGCCTCTCTGCTGCTGCCCTCACCCTCTCTTTGCCCCGCTGCCTTCCACTTCTCTTCTGGCTGATGCATGGTTTGAGGAAAACATTATTATGGGCAGTGTGATTGGTGAAAAAGCAAGCATAGGTTTCTGCTGCAGAGGACCTGCCTGTGTAGCACACACAATACATCTCAGGCGTGGGTGCTTCATATCCATCAGTACATCTGCAGTCTGAAATTAGAAATCTGAAATCTTAATTGTATACTCAGTAATGGGACCAAAATGTTGCCATGGTGAAGTAACAGGAGGAAGGATCAATGTTAAGACATTGAAAAATGAGATTTCACCGCAGCATAATGTCCCACATGAAAAAAGCTGTCTACCCCTGTACTGTAGTGTCTCTCATTTTGACCAGAATAAAGGAGATTTTGTTTCCATGTCATCTAATTTACTTCAGTGGTTGGGTCTGAGGTGATCCAGAAGAGGAGCTTTTGCAGTGTTTTTCAGCAGTCTGCAGAGCTTTGTGTCCTGTGATGATGTGTTTTATCCCCACTCCATGCTCAGCACCCCTCCTGACAGCGTCCTGGTGAAAGGCACAGTGCTGACAGCCACCGTAGGGGCTGCCAGCTGTATCCAGCCCAAATTGCTCTTCTTGTCTGCTGGGGCTGGGACTCAAAGTAGTGGGCTGGGACTCAAAGTAGTGGGCTGAAATTACAGAAAGAAAAGGGGGTTTTGTTCCTCAAGAAAAACTCTACAACATTAGAGTTGGTGAAACAGAGTAGCTGATTGCTGGCAGATGCCGAAGAGAGCCCAGCATAGGAGGGTTTTGGGAAGAGGTCAGTCTAACACATCTCTCAGAACAGGTTTTGATGGAGATCCTGCCCTGAGGCAGGGGATGCTCTTGGTGACCTGCCAGGCCCTGACAGAGCTATTTTCTGTGAATCTACTTGAGGGTTTTCTTGTGGCCATTTCTGTGGCTCCACAAAATATCAAGGAACTTCCTTCTGCTTTTCTCTACTTAACTCTTCAACCCCCTTGAAAAGCTCATGCATTGTAAATGACTATGTATGTTTTCAGAAGTGCTTTGTTTTAATGACAAAATATTTATTTATAAATCTTAGAGCTCACTTACTTTAACGCATGGATTCTTTTATTTACATCTAATCATGAAGATGGACATTTTCTGTTATCCCTTCCACAAAGCTGGATTTTGCATGGAATCTCAGAAATGCATTAATTTCAGTATAACTTCTTTAAATTTTTAATGCTCTTGTCAGCTTATCTGTCTGATAGCTTAATTATTCTTTCAATCTTCCCAACAGGCTGCAACAGAGTACAGCTTCTGATTGTTTCCTGACCTTACCTTTTTCTCTAATTCATTCCAGATAAATTGGAAAGTTTGGGTTTTTTTCTGAAACTTTGCTTCACATGTAAAAGCAAATTGCCAGTTATTTTTTCCTTAATCATCTCAGGCAATATTTTCATAAGAATATTGAAAAATATGGTCAAGAAAATAGTAGTTTAGAATGGATGCAAGACTAATTGAAAAACCCTTCTGAAAGCATAGATATTTCATGGTCAGTATGAGAGGGCATTTCCAGTGGGGTCAGTCCTAAAAATAAGTCTATGAAATCTGTTCAGTGATGATCTGGATGATAAAATATACTCTATGCCTATAAAACCTGATCATGCTATCAAGAAAGCAAGGGCTGTGGGCACCTCAAAGGACAGGATCAGAATTCAAAAGGATCTTGACAAATTGAAGGACCTGAAATCAATAAGATGGAATTCAATAAAGACAAGTGCAAAGTGATACACTTAGCAAGGAGAAATCAAATGCACAAATACTAAATGAGGAATAACTGGTGAAGCAGCAACTCTGCCAGAAAAGGTCCTGGGGGCATTGTATATCATGAGCTGAATATAAATTAGCAGCATGATCCTGCCTTGAAAATGGCTAATGACATTCCCAGATGTATTAATATATAAGTTATTAAAGGAAGTAGTTGTTTTCATTTACTTATTTACTTGAAACTGATTAGGCCAGTAACGAACCACTGAGTTCTGCTCTGAACAGCAAGTTTAGTAAAAGAGCAAAATAGCAGAGAGGAAAGAAACAATAAAGACTACAGAACTGCAGAATGTAACCTATAAAGCAAGACTGGAAAAAAAATCTATTTTTTCTAGTGAGAACAAAGACCATTTTAAAATATATTTTTAAAACCCCTTTGCAGAAACCACAATAAAATGAATTGTTTTGCCAATTGAAGGAGATAGGAAAAATTGCTGTTGGCTTAATTTTGCAGAAACAGAGAATCAAACTTGATATTAATAGAAACGAAGGGACTTTGGTTCAGTACTCTATTGTAAAATATCCTCATTCAGGCAAAAGGTATTGTTGGAAGCTTTTAAGACTGATTGGAGGATTAACTTCCAGGTCTGGCCTAGGTGTAGCTTTCTCAATTCATGGTAGGAAAATTAATTGAATAACACATCTTTTGTTCTTTAACACAATATGAGGCAGCACTATAGAACTCCACTTTCAATTCTTGCTTTAGTAGTTGTCTTGCTCAGCTATTAATTTCAACAAAAAGACCTGAAGATGTAGGATAGAGTGAAAGTGCCCTTTTTGGAATTGCATTGATAAGATGCTGACACAAGGGTCAATTACTTTCTGAGCACACATTGCAGACAAACACAGAATAAAGCCCTAATTCCGTACCCACTGGATCTACAACTTGAGAGACCAAACGAATGCAGGTCCATAGAGGTGCAGAAGGACTTCAGGAGATAATATTATTCAGCACTGCAGTGGTACAAGCACAAGAGCAGTGTACTTGTCAACTTCTGTAGGTTTTGCAGCCAAGGAAGATGTTGAAGGAGGATCTGAAGGGGAAGTACTTTTTGCAGGGTAGTCTTTTCCAAGCACTAGTATAGGAAAGAAAATTAACATAATTGTTTTATAAAGTGTGAAAGCTGGTGAGAGTTTGGTATTCAGGCCAAAGAAGAGTGTTTACTTCTACAGAGGATGGGAAGTGATAGACCACAAAAAAAGACCCTAAGAAAAAGGCAGATGTCGGTACTCTGGAGGATTAGTGAGGATTTACAAAGACAAGGCTGCTATTGTTAATGTGGCACGTTGGTAAAATTGGATATACGTAATGATTCTGAATAGATGAGAGTTAGAAAGGCAGATTTAGCTTGAGATGTGAGGCGACAGCTTAGACCCTGGACAAGAATTTCAGTTGCATGGATGGATAAGGAGGCCTATATTTTAACAAACTCTGTGGAAGAGTCTTGCATAGTCTCGATGTGAGAACTGAGAGAGACATAGGTAATACCCAGGTACAAGAATAATTGACAGGCAGGATAATGACATTGTCAAAAGCAAGAAGGAGAGCAGGAATGGAAAGGAGTTAGGAAGAGAGATAAGAAATTTTCTCTCCAAAAGTATTGCACTTGGATTGGCAGTGGAAAATCCCAAACTCTATGCCAGGAAGACAGGTCAGATCTGGGACACAGAATCACACTTCTGGGTCATGTGCCCTAACCTCTCTTTCTGCCTGTTCATAAAACAAAGGCAATTCTTCATCTTCAGGAACATTTCTGGAGAGTATGATGCAGACAGAAAGTGCAGTGGGATGCCCTACATGGGACCTGGAGAGAACATAAAACAATTCCCTGGAGAGTAGAGATTAATTTTAGTAGGCATGGGAGAGGACAGATTCAAAGGGGCCAGATGAAATCAAGAAGGATGACACAAGTTATATGACACATTGCTTGCTACAGCTCACTATGTTCTAGTAGGTACAAGTAGGTGACAGCCCTCTTCCCAGAAACTGAAGTCCTAACCTGCTGGGACCATGAATATTTTTGCCATCCAAACATAGGAAGTGCATTTCAAGTTTTCTCCTCAAGGCTGGGGGAGGTTTTATATATCTTTCAAGTGGCCATCTGTTACCCAGTGCTATAATTTTTGCACATCTTGCTCAGGTCTCTACATAGCCAGTGCATAAGCTCTGTAATGCATTCCAGGTACTTCTCAACTCATGACAAATGATGTTTGCCTGGAGATGTCAGCTCCAGGACCATCTCACTAGAGAAAACCACTGCCCAGCACTTTGCTGCAGCTGCAGGGTGGGCTCTGGGACAGGCAAAGCCCCTGTGCTGGAGTCTCAGCAGAGCTCCCTGCTACCACCTGAGCCAATGCCCACATTGCTCAGGGGTCAGTGCACCTTGGCTCCAGGCAGCCTTTTGTGACCAGGTGGGAATGAAAAAAGACACTCAAAAAGCTCCTTATCTAAGCAGGAAAGGTGCTGATAAGGCAAAGAAGACAGGTTATGACAAAACCTCCAGAGACAACATGGTGAAGTTAAGCATACGTTGCTTAGGCTTTTAATTTCCTTTATTATTTTCAGAGGGCTACTCAACATTTCCTGAAGAAAAGAAAAATATTTATTGTCTGAAGTATTATGAAATTATCCTGATTTTAGGGCTTGAGCAATAAAGATATACAGTAGATAACATTTACACTCTCAGAGAGATCTGGAATTCATCTCTAAAATAACAATTTTCTTCCTACATTATTAACAAGCTGCTGCTACTCCTAATATTTTTTAAATTTGTATGGTGTTTTTTAATTTGAGTATCTCCTTTTCTTTGAATTTCTCTTGGCAATCTCACATGTCTCTTGCTATGAGTAATGAAAAATTAAACAGTGTGACTGTAGCAAGAGGACATTTAGAGCAGGAAGATGAGCTGAGTCATGGGGAGTGCGTGGCCTTTTCCCTCTGTCGTGCTTTTCACAAGGCCTCCCAGCATCAGCAGCCCTGGCTCCACTCCATGGAGGAGAACTCAGCATAGTGACAGCTACATGCAGATAGAAATCTCACAAGGTCTCTCCTTTTTATGTTGGAAAAGTGCTTCTACTTTTACAGTTTCCTATGTGCTTTAAATTTTTTCAAAAATTATTTTACAATCTATACTAAAATGCTGCTATGAATTTTATAAATTGATGTCCAAGTCATGAAATGAGATCACTACTAGAAAGAGAAAGACTTGTCTGTTCCAGCTTGAGAGTGACTTTTCTAGGTGTAATTTTCTCTATTTCATTGCTTATCATTTGAAGATTATAAAATATCTTTTCTTGACCCTTCTGTAGTGTGCTCTGTTACACTGAATTTAAGAACTGAGATTAAAAGTACCAAATAAGGAGAAAGAAAAATGCCCAATTTCAGCTCCAGTGGACAGGCTTTATTGCCTCTCCCTACTTGCTGCTTTTATACACCAGTCTAGCTCCAATGACAGTGGGGATTTATATCTGCAGCCATGGCAGCAGAATTGGCCCAGGCACTGAAGGAGATGAATCCTTCAAAACAATTGAAAACCTCACTTCCATTTTTTCTCCATAGCTAATCCATAGAGGATTTGCACTCCCTTCAAGAATGAACTGCATGGAAATATGCCCAATATATATTCAAGAAATATCAGGCAATATTTGCAACTTCTCAGAAGTTTCTGAGTAAACTGGAAAAAAAAAATCTTTGTGTTCTCAGCCCTGGAAAAATATCACCAGAGCTTTAAGCACAGAATAAGGCTCCCTTCCTCCTTATGTTTTGGGCTAGAACTATTTTAATAGCTTTCTATCAGTTTATGTCTCAGGGAGAAATGTGCACAAGTCTGTTCTTTTTCTATGCCACTGTTGCATCCCTAGGAAGCAAACAAAGGCAGACCCACTCTCTATCACCAAATGTTCCTTGTCATATGGGGACTTCCACCTCCAAAACATTTGAGTTTGCTGAGGTGCCTGTTCTTGCTGCACTTTTCCCATTTCTCACCCTGTGAGTGCACTTTAAACCTCAGGTGTAAACAGGCTTGCATGACATCAACAAAAAAAGGCTGAAAGGCAGCAGTAGCCAATGTGATCACTGTAGGATCAGAGACTCATGAAAAATATCTGGTCTTTGAGTCCTTTTACCTCTGAGACTAGAAAATACATTTATACTGATTCTGGAATTTGTAAAAAAAATGTTGAGGTGAAGTTACACTTTTTTTTCCTATTAGTCAAATTTCCAGAACTTAGAGTAACAATCTACATAGCCTGTTTTTTATTACGATACAAAACCCTCAAGACTATTTTAAAAAATTATTTTTTTATAGACAAGAATTTGTAAGACTTTTAATGTTATTCATTTTTAAGTAAATATGTGATTCTATATGACTCAGCATTATTGGAACAAATATCAGTCAGTTGTTAAATATTAAGTCAATGCTGACTCTGAAAATAAACTTAAAATACTAAAAATAAAAACGAGAAGAAGCAAAATTCATCACTGAAAATCAGGATGTTGTTGTGGAGGATGTTGCATGTATAAAAACATAGCTGCATGTTGTTCATACAAAAGGGAGATGGAGCTTGTAGTGAGATACGTAGATACACCCTAGATAATACCAATGATATTTGCCAATGAACTGTTTATCTTACTATAATGTCTAAACATCATCAAATTGCATAAACACCAACCATTCACATAAAAAGGAGAGTTTGGGATCTTATTCTTAGGAAAGGAGACTGCCACAATTTTTTTCATTAGACGGAGCACAGATTTTACATGTACATTTTTAGCACTTTTTTCTCTCTTCATAAATGCACAATTCTTAAAGCATTAAGATCCAGCCAGAATCTGTTCCTGAACCCACTAAGCAAGAAACCAAGCACAGAAAGAGGAATTAGAGAACCTAGGCTGTTACCCTGGCACATTTCTAGCCTGCTCCCAGCCTCCAGTTTCCATGGCTATCTGAAGCTGCAAGTGCTACTGCAGGGCTTTGCATCTCCTGAGTGTCTTCAGCTGGATAGAAAAAAAGTAATAATCTCTCCCTGTTTAAAACAGGTAACAAATGTATTTAGAACTTGAGGAGAGTGGATAATTCTGTTTCATAAATACACACTTTCCTGGCCTTGATCCCAGGAACAGGGAGGTAAACCACAAGGCCAGCTTTTCTGGTTCATTTCCAGGGGAAAACACAGATATAGCTTGTATAGGATTCTATTCAGTGATATATTCAGGACATAAACCCTTAATTTACTATATGGATTTACTATTACTTTTAAGCAAAACCTAGACCTGATGGATGTGCATCAGGTGCCTCTTCTTCATCTGTAGGGCTACAGCCTCAAAATGTAAAAGGAAATTAATGGACACAAAAGGAAAACCCCAAAATTCCCCCAGGAAATAGAGTAACTTCAACCATTTGGACAGAAAGGAAAACAACCTTCATTTTGACAGGGCAGCAAGGAAAGAATAGCAAATTAATTTTCCTACTGGGAGCAACACACCTGAACTTCTGACTCCTCACCTCAGGGACTTGACCCCCATGGTCAAATGTCACCCAGGGGTTGGCAGGGACTGCTCTCCCTTCCTGCCACTATCAGCCCTGGCCTTTCTGTCTCTGGGCTGCCTCCCTGAGTGGCAAGGGCCACAGCCACTTTGCTGAGACTCTTCCCTCCCCATACCTTCCTAAGCCAGGACTCAGGGAGCACTTGTGACAGTACAACAACAACAAAAAAAGCCCCTTATGCAGCCTGGGAGAGCTGAGTTGTTTCAAACAGACCATCACATTTAATCTGAGCTGACCAGGGAAAGCTCTCTGGGATTCAGCTTGAATGACTAATGGTGAACTATCCGAGGTAAGCAAACAAGGAAATGTAAGCGAAAAACAAAACAAGCCACCTTTTTAGCAGTATGATTTACTTTGGGCATTCTAGAGCTTGGCACATATTCCAGGTGCTTTTTCAGAAATATCTCCCTCTTGTTCACAAACGGTCACAAGAAAATTGTCAGACTTATGGAAATGTTTATTCCTCTCAACAGAAATATCTACCCTGTTAATATTTACCTCTGTGCCAGCTGGCTGGACTTCTTTATGGTCTATGGAGAGTGACAGGCATGCTGCAGGTCTCATCCCTCTTATCCAGAGGTAGGAGATCTGAAAGGCATTGGCTGGACCCCAGGGCAATTGCCCATTTTTTTCAGCTGACTGATGAGAGACTTACACAGTCAGGTCAGGTTAGTGGCCTACAATGTAGACATCTCTGTTTGTACAGATCAATCCTCCATCAAGAAAAATACTGACTTTTTCTGTTATAACAAACTTGATTCCTCTATCCCATCTCTCTCTCGACAAACAAAACACCTTGTAAAAGGAAAGGTTAAGCTAGAAGGTAAAAAAACAGATGGAAATTACTTCGGTGTAAAGATTAATTTGACTGTAAGATAGTGGCATAAAACTACTACTTGCTGCATGGCACTAAACAAAGTATATTTTCATACATTTCTGAAATATGTTATTGATTTTTCTGATGACTACCACAGATTTTGGCTGGCTTTTCCATTTCATAGTTGTGACTGCTTGATTTTTTTACATTCTACCATTGCTCAGAAATTAATGCAACCTTAGTGGCAAGTGTTCAGTAGCCCAGATGAGATGCCAAAGGTTAGTAATGACTTTTGAACAAACACTGCTGAAGGGGCAGCGTGTACTTTAAAAGGCACAATTTCTCCCAGCAGTTCAATATTGTATTTTAACTTTGTATGCAGAGAACTTGTGGGTGTCTTTTTATTTGTCAACAGCATGCAACTGAGCACTGCCATTTTGCACACTCGGGGGAAAGTGTTACTTCAACCTAATTGACTCTTTTTTATTTACCCAGAAATGCTACAGTGGAGAGTCAAATTGCTTTCAATAAAAGAATCCAATTACTTGAGATCTTTTACAGGTTGAAGACATTGCATCGTGGCAGTAGCTCCCCTCTACTGGTAAGGCTAAAATGATGCTGTACTGAACAAACTCTCCTTAGCACTTACTTTCTTTTTGGTTATTAAGTTTGTAGGGCAAGAGAGGAGGGCTGTTCACCAAAGGAGTAGGAAAAGGAAAGTTATCCAAAATGAGTCTATTTAGCATAATATGGATTATGTTTCAATCAGATGAACTGAGGAATGAAAACTACAAAAATAATGCCTTTCTTTTGAAAGAATTGAGATCATATTGAGTTTTGTCTTGACATTTAAAAGCTAAGCTGGAAGGTTGAGTGTGTGATAACCCTACTGTAATTCATTCTGCTTTTAGAAATCCATAGGTGAGCAGATCAGGTATTACATGTCTATAGAAAAGAAAAAATTGGGACTTAGTTCTAAACCAGGAAAAAATAAAAGAGTGAAAAGCTTCACAGAGAAATCAAATTAGTATCAATTCCAGATACATAGTGATGCAATTCATCAATCAATTTGCTCGTAAACAGGGAGGAAATAGCGAGGAGATAAACAACAGTCAACATGGGTTTGTGAGGAACAGATTACAAACCAACTTCTCTTCCACGGTAGCAGGACAGGTTTTGTGGTTGTAAGAAAAATATACAGGATTTACATTTTGACTTGCACTGCCCTTTTGACTCTACCAAATTATAATTTGTAGCCAAGCTTGGGAAAATTCTTGATAATGGAACCACAACAAGCACTAAAACTGGTTGGAAAACAATAATGTAGAAATAGCTGTTGGCAGTCATCTCAAACCAGAGGGTGTTTAGAGTGGGGCTTGGTCCTGCCTGGAGTGTGTGCAGAATTTGTGTGCAGGAGGAGGAACTAAAACCCCCTGGTTATGCACCATGGAGTCAAGAGGGAGCTCAGAGGATCTGATGAACAGAAACAGAGACCTGTGTGTGGGATGGTGCAGCACAGGAGCTTCAGGAATAGGGCACATCAATAAACACAACTTACACCAGAACCCCTGAGGCTTCAACAGTTCTGCTTAGCAGTGGCATGATCTGTCTTGCTCCAAGTTGTCTTGCTCAGAACTATGACTAACTCTGGAGGTTTATTTGTGTCTTCTGAATGGAAAACCCTGAAAACCACCAGTTTTATAGTTAAAATAAAATACCTATATTCCCTTCCTTATTTCTTACACAAGATCTGAAGACACTTGGGTTTCTAATTTGTACCTGCAATGTAGACTTAACTGTTCATATTCATGTTGTGGATAGTTTTCTCTCCCTAAAACATTTCCAAAATTTATTTAATACCCTAATAAAACTTAGAAATGTCTAAGCAACTGAAGATCAAGCACTTTCACAGTCCTAATCTTAAATTTATGAGTATTTTGAAGACATTGTAATGTACAGCAGAAAAAGCTGTGTCTTTCCTGGAAATCATTTCTAACTGAGGCATCAGTGAAGTTTCCTCTGTTGTTATCAACAATTATGCCACAAAAAAAAAGAACTGTTTTCAAGTTGTAAGCAGCAAACAATCACATCTTTCTTAAAGTTTTCTGAGGTTTTTAATTCGGAAGAGACACACAGCTACTAGTTGTCTCTTTTTTTATGTTGTTCATGAATCGCTAGTAACATATTAATGTTGCTTCCAAGTATTTTAAGTCTGTGTAGAAATACAAAAATTCTGTATTTTGTGAAAATGACAAGGTATCAGAATTCTTTTTTCTCATAAATATGAAAAGTGGAATTTCCATGAACAGCAGTGGAAAAGTAAATGAGATTTCAGTGCAAGAGTGGAAGACTGTATTTAGGTCTGATAAACCTGCTTGAACCATCCACTGAATATTATCAGGATATCAGCTTTCTTCAGTGGAAATTCTATCCTCAAACTATAATTTTTTTTCATACCAGATACGTATTTGTAAAGGTTTTAAGTTCAACAAACCAGAACATTGTATACTTCAAAATGTAATGGTCACAAACTAAAACACAAGAAGTGCCACCTCAACATGAGGAAGGACTCCTTTAAATTGAGGTGGCAGAGCACTGGAACATCTGCCCAGGGAGGCCATGGAGTCTCCCTGGAAACCTTCAAAGCCCACCTGACCCACCTGTGTCACCTGCTCCAGGTGACCCTGCCTTGGCAGGGGGTTGGACTGGATGATCTCCAGAGGTCCATTCCAGCCCCAACTATTATGTAAGTCTGTGATTCTGTGCTTTGTAAGAAAAGAAATTGAACAGCATTCCTAAGCCTTTCTAAGGTTGGGACACCTACACTTAACAGTTGTTCATTTATAGCTCATTCTATTTTGAAAACAGTCTGCAGAATGCACGTTGCACGTCCTTGTTTTGTGTCTTTATGCCAATTATAATTCACATTACAATACTGTAGATTACTTTCTCTTTGGTCCTCAACAATTTTCCTTCCTAATTATAATTTCTTTATAAATCCATATAGTGCATCTCCT
>VZTR01015517.1:386780-436837 GCA_013400775.1 Chaetops frenatus
ACTGCCCTTTTGACTCTACCAAATTATAATTTGTAGCCAAGCTTGGGAAAATTCTTGATAATGGAACCACAACAAGCACTAAAACTGGTTGGAAAACAATAATGTAGAAATAGCTGTTGGCAGTCATCTCAAACCAGAGGGTGTTTAGAGTGGGGCTTGGTCCTGCCTGGAGTGTGTGCAGAATTTGTGTGCAGGAGGAGGAACTAAAACCCCCTGGTTATGCACCATGGAGTCAAGAGGGAGCTCAGAGGATCTGATGAACAGAAACAGAGACCTGTGTGTGGGATGGTGCAGCACAGGAGCTTCAGGAATAGGGCACATCAATAAACACAACTTACACCAGAACCCCTGAGGCTTCAACAGTTCTGCTTAGCAGTGGCATGATCTGTCTTGCTCCAAGTTGTCTTGCTCAGAACTATGACTAACTCTGGAGGTTTATTTGTGTCTTCTGAATGGAAAACCCTGAAAACCACCAGTTTTATAGTTAAAATAAAATACCTATATTCCCTTCCTTATTTCTTACACAAGATCTGAAGACACTTGGGTTTCTAATTTGTACCTGCAATGTAGACTTAACTGTTCATATTCATGTTGTGGATAGTTTTCTCTCCCTAAACCATTTCCAAAATTTATTTAATACCCTAATAAAACTTAGAAATGTCTAAGCAACTGAAGATCAAGCACTTTCACAGTCCTAATCTTAAATTTATGAGTATTTTGAAGACATTGTAATGTACAGCAGAAAAAGCTGTGTCTTTCCTGGAAATCATTTCTAACTGAGGCATCAGTGAAGTTTCCTCTGTTGTTATCAACAATTATGCCACAAAAAAAAAGAACTGTTTTCAAGTTGTAAGCAGCAAACAATCACATCTTTCTTAAAGTTTTCTGAGGTTTTTAATTCGGAAGAGACACACAGCTACTAGTTGTCTCTTTTTTTATGTTGTTCATGAATCGCTAGTAACATATTAATGTTGCTTCCAAGTATTTTAAGTCTGTGTAGAAATACAAAAATTCTGTATTTTGTGAAAATGACAAGGTATCAGAATTCTTTTTTCTCATAAATATGAAAAGTGGAATTTCCATGAACAGCAGTGGAAAAGTAAATGAGATTTCAGTGCAAGAGTGGAAGACTGTATTTAGGTCTGATAAACCTGCTTGAACCATCCACTGAATATTATCAGGATATCAGCTTTCTTCAGTGGAAATTCTATCCTCAAACTATAATTTTTTTTCATACCAGATACGTATTTGTAAAGGTTTTAAGTTCAACAAACCAGAACATTGTATACTTCAAAATGTAATGGTCACAAACTAAAACACAAGAAGTGCCACCTCAACATGAGGAAGGACTCCTTTAAATTGAGGTGGCAGAGCACTGGAACATCTGCCCAGGGAGGCCATGGAGTCTCTCTGGAAACCTTCAAAGCCCACCTGACCCACCTGTGTCACCTGCTCCAGGTGACCCTGCCTTGGCAGGGGGTTGGACTGGATGATCTCCAGAGGTCCATTCCAGCCCCAACTATTATGTAAGTCTGTGATTCTGTGCTTTGTAAGAAAAGAAATTGAACAGCATTCCTAAGCCTTTCTAAGGTTGGGACACCTACACTTAACAGTTGTTCATTTATAGCTCATTCTATTTTGAAAACAGTCTGCAGAATGCACGTTGCACGTCCTTGTTTTGTGTCTTTATGCCAATTATAATTCACATTACAATACTGTAGATTACTTTCTCTTTGGTCCTCAACAATTTTCCTTCCTAATTATAATTTCTTTATAAATCCATATAGTGCATCTCCTNTCTCCTTTCGATCACCAGACAGTACCATTCTGGCCTAAACTGACTCCTGATCTAACTCCATCCACCTCTTTGCTGTTACTCAAGGAGTGTCCATGAGGCCTCTTCTTGTTTTATCAGCTATGTGCATGATTGTAAAAACGATGAACATAAATACAATTAGATGTTTCCCCATAGTAATGCAGGCTTCTCCTTCAGCTTTCTGTTGTATGAATTCCCATGGGCTGATCCTCCCGTGTTAGCAATCCAAACTATGAGCCAGGAATCCTCCAGCTGCTCATCCCACAAGCTGACAACGACACGAGCAGATGTGTGTCTTTTTCTGGGCTCTTTGTAACCTGATGAGTTTCCTTCCTGTCATTCCGTAAGGAGCAGACAGCACATTTTAATTGCTCTATACCCTTCAGACTTTGCGCTCCCAGGGTGTGTGAAGGTCAGTGCAGAAGACAGCCAGCACTAATACAGAGTGCAGTATCTTTGTGAGGGAGTTCTGGACAGAGTTCTGGTCCCATCAGAAGGGCAGCAGGGGTTTTGTGCATCTCCCTAGTGCACAATGTACTGGATCCTAATGAACATCTCACAGCATGATGGGCCATGCCATTGTCTGCTTGGGTCAAGGACAATCCTTGACCCTTTAGATGTGAGCACAGCTCACGTGGCAGGTAGATGGGAGAGTTGCTTGTTCATTATCACTGCCTTGGGTGATATTTATGACCAGGTTTTTGCTTTTTTGTGGGCACAGTGCTGTGCCACACTCCAGATGAACTGAGTCTTTGATAAAGCACTCAGGAATCTAAACAGAGCTGTCCAAAATGGGTTTAGTGGTTTTTGAGGGATCCCTTTTATATTTAAAACAAGCCAAGTTCATTAAAATTAAAGTGTTTTGTAGGAGTACTGTAAACTCTACAAAATTCCTACTGCTATCTGGGTATAAATTTAGACATGTGGTGACCAGGCAAATGCTTGGAGCTAGGGAATAACTGTTTGAGAGACACAATAAATAAGTGACAATTCGAAATTCTCTGCTTTATTTTAAATAAGATCAAATTCAGTTGCAGATCTACACATCTAGGCATACACCTGCATTAGCATAAAAGCGTAGGAGCATAGAGAACATTTTGTGCATTTTTATCTGTCTTTTTAATTGAAAGACAGATACAAGTGAAACCAATAAAAAATTAAAGTGATATTTTATTTCAGTTAGCCTTTGATATTGAATAAGCTAAAGTCATCACCTCTTTCAATATTAATATGATGTCTAAGCTCAGAGTCTGTTACCAGGACTGTGCTTGGAAGGTGTTGTAAAACAAGATGTTCTTTTCTTATTTTCTTGAGATTGTAAACACTTTTTGTAAGACAGACTAGCGTTGCACAGACTTTGTTTTTGTTCACTTCCCTGCAAAGGGTTTGACCCATTCCAGAAATATAAAATGCATTTGTTTTGATCAAAATATGGTGGCATATTGTGTTCCTCAACAAGGAAACCCCAGGTGCAGGTGAAAGGAAACTTCAGTTTTACACAAACGCTTTGCAAGGGGCAGGCCAGGGCTTTTTTGCTGTAAGGCTTATGGAACCCTTCCAGGTTGTTTGTAACTCAGAAAACTGACACAAAAGTGTCTTTTCATATTCTTTAACATAATTTTCTGTACTCCTCTGTTGAATACTCAAAAATCAGCTCATTTAACCTGGAGCTCCTTTTCTCAGACTCGAATCAACATGTCAGCCTGCCTCCAAAATCTCTGAGCTTAACGGCCATTAAAAAAAACCTCTGTTTTGCCACCTGCCACTCTCCTGTAGACAAACTTTCCACTGTGATGACAATATCACCTCATTTCTGATTAGACACCTCTCTCATTCTGCCATAAATCCATCCATTTCCTATCCTTGTTCTTTTCCTTTCCTGATGAAGTTCCCTCTGCTTTTCACCATATCAAAACAGAAATGCTCAGGGCCCTCTCAATCAGCTCCCATTTTGATTATTGCAATTCACTCTTCTGCAGTTCCCTAGACACTCACCCTTCCATCCCATACAGACTGCTTTCTCCAAAACCAATTTGACTGTTTCCATCTCACACATCTCTGTCCTCAAGTTTCAAGAACACCTTCACACCAAATTTTAATTGCTTCCCCTTGTGTCTACACATCCTTTCCTAACTGTGGCTGAAGTATTCCAGCCCTCTTATAAGGAACCATCTCTAGCTAACTGACTATGGCTAGATTGGGATTCTGCTTAGGTCAAAAGCATAGTCATGTTACATTTATTTATAAGGATCACTCTGGGCTGTTGCATCCAGCTGCATCTATTCCTGTGTTCATGTAGTTCTACACTACTGCTGCCTTTCTCAGTCAGGTATGTCTTGACAGAGCCATTTATTCATCTGAGTGACTCAAGCAGACATGAGCCAAGAAAGAACTTTAAATACTCCCATTATAGTGCAGGATGAGTAATAGAACATAGTTTATGCTTCATTTGTCAGTCACATTTCTGGAAATCCAGTCTGTTCCAGAAAGTTAGACATGAATCCAGCTGCAGCAGGTGGAGCTTCATTTTACATGCCAGCAACTGGCGTAAAAAAAAGGATTTAGGAGGTGTAAATGCCATCATACAGAAGTGTCACATAAGTTCTTCTGCATTGCTAACAAATGTTCACCTTTTCTCAAAGTGATTTCATTGAATTGCCATGAGTGAGGGATTAAAGCAAACTTCCCCCTAAGGAATAATGATTCAATGTGCTTCATAAAACAAAGTGTAAATCCTGAAACAAAAATAATAAACTATATCCTCTCTTCCTGTGAAATACATAAAATACTCCTCAAAGGAAAACTATGTAATCTATGCATAAATCTATATCATCTGGAGAAGGTGTTTCCCTCTTTTAGGTTCTATTATGCAGGTTTGCTGCATAATTGAGCCAGCTTTCTTCCAAGTCCTTTTTTAAATGAACCGTTTTCTGTCACATTTTTTGGCCAGCCATGCACTCTCAGGGTTGCAAGAATATCTTCGGCATTTTGTAAATAAAATTAGAATTATATTACATTTATGATTTAAAAAGAGAGAGAGAGAGGAAAGATAAAAGAAACTTGAGGCATTAGACTGATAGTGAATATAGATCCAGCACATTAAATGAAAATATTTCTTTTTGCAAGACAATCAAGCTAACACCTCCTTGAAGGCCATAGGCCTTCTATCAAACAATTATTTAATTTTCAGCAGCTTGTGACACCCACCACCCAGGGAACTACCATGCACAAGTTTGTTTTGACATTTTCTGATCCCTGCCTCCTTTTGTACTTAAGCCTCATCTTCACATAAAATAATTTCAATTTTTGTGGCTGGTTATGCAAACATGAAGAGCAAAAGCTGATGACCAGATAATTCTTTCTATGCAAGTGTCCTTTTTAATTAGAAGCAGAACATGATATATATATATATATATATTTGTATGAAAAGTACATACATAATTGGTTTTTAAACTGTCTATTTTCCAAACATATTTATGAGACATCAGTAGGTCCTAAAAAGCCCTCTCCAATGTCTGGGCTGGCATATTCTTGCTATGAATGATAGTTACTGGTCATCACTTTTGGTGTAGCTTGAGTGGTAGTTTAAAATTCTGCAACTCTAGAGATTTGGAGAGAGAAAAACTTCTAAACATTTTTTTAAATAAGGTAGGTTAGCTAAAAGCAACTATGGTGTTGAGATGTAAAAGCGCTCTTGCCTCCAACAGAGCTTTTTTTTTCATTCAGCAGACCAACCTTGTTGAGGTGTTGCAATAGGAGGAGCCCACAGCATTTGAGTTTCTCATATCAACTTGACTACTAAACAGATGAGAAAGTCACTCCTACTGCTCCTGTGCTATTGTCATTTAGCTATCTTCTAAAATGATCTGAAGTAATTAAAGGCCTCCCTTTTTTTCCCCCTTGGACAAAAGTGAACTTCTTGTATGCATGAAGGAGATCTATCAAAACTGTGAATATCATAGTACAGTCTGGATTTTGATTAATATGCTATAAACAAACAATCATCAGTAATTCAAGCACTCTAACAAATGCTGCAAATATATTTTCCTAACAGAAGATGGCAGTTGACAGTACCTGGGATGGAAGAGTGGAAAAGAGGAGACCTCCATCATCAACTGCAACAGAAGGACCAGCAGATTTTTTCTTGGTTGGACATATTTTCACAACAGCAAAATTACACTGGTTACTGGATTTCAGTTTTTCCCATTCAATTCCCAAACCACAGCTTATTCATGGTGTGCTTGCAGCAATTCTTTTGGTTTACATAAACTTGTAAATATCATTATCCAAATTTTAGAATTTCTCTGCTATTCTGTTACTTCAGGTTTGTACTAGAGTAGTTTGGCCAACTTAGAGAGTTTCTGACTTATATCTACCGTTTCTCTCTACTTAGGTTCTCAAATCCCTTGCATTGCATTTATCTTTTGTATCAACAGCTGCACTTAGTAGATGGTTATGCTTTTATCATCAATTAGCTCTGGACATGCAAATTTGCCACTTCCATGTTCTCTTTAGGAGTCTAATTTATAAACATGAAATAATATTGCCAGAATCTGTAACTGTTTCAAAAAGGTATCTGTTTCCACATAGAGCTTAATACCACAGCTTTCAAGCATCTATCACAATATGAAAACAAAGCAAAAAACTATGTAATGTGTACTTTGCATCTCTAGCCTATCACTCCTTCTCCATCTTCTTGCTACCCATCCAACTACCCAAATAGAGAAATTCAATATATGACTCAAACAGATTTTAAACTGGAAATAATTTTCATGAGGAAGGGAACATGCTGTATTTCTTAGCATAAGCAAGGCACAAAAAATTTGGACTGGAATACTTGTTGTAATCTCTCTATTGACATTTCCACAAAAAAGTTAATTGCTTAAGTAGGACAAGTTTTAATGTCCTTCCTTCAAATATTTCTCTTTAGTTGTAGATGCCTTTTTTTTTTAAGGAGGCATTCCACATAACCCAAATTGGTTACTATACTTCCTTCAAAGAAGAGAGTGGTTTTGCATAAAAACAGTATGATAAAATCACAGAATCTCTGAATCACAGGGTGGTTGAGGTTGTAAGGAAGCACTGAGGATCATCTGATGCAATGCCCATGCTCAAGCAGGACCACCTATAATCAGTTTCCAAAACCACGGCCAGATGACTTCTGAATATCTCCAAGGATGGAGACCCCACAGCCTCCCTGGATCAGTCCTGCTCACAGTGGCAGTGTTTTCTGATGTGCAGACAGAGCCTCCTGTGTTGCAGTGTGCCCATTGACTCTGTCCTGACTGAAGACATCACAGGACAGTGTCTGGCTCCATCTTCTTTGCACCCTCCCCTCAGGCACTCCCCTATGTAGATGGGACACAAGAGATGCACCATCATCATCTTTGTGTCCCTTCATGAGATGCTGTCCAGTGTATCCCTGTCTCTTTTGCACTGGGAAGCCCAGAGATGGACCCAGCACTGCAGGTATGGCCTCACCAGTGCTGCTGAGCAGAAGGAACCCCTCCCTCAACCTGCAGGCAGCACATTGCCTAACAGAGCACAATTCATTGCTGCTGCCCAGAATGCTTCAAAGACATCTTTGGTAGGTGACATCTTTTTGAGTCTTCCTCAGATCTGATACCACAGTTTCCTAATCACACACTCTTCTCTTGAGTGCTGTTGATTGATTTTGCATACAGAAGAGAAGTGCCTTAGCAATCACTTATTAGTTTTGTGAACAAAAACACAAGCACACATGAATGAGATATAGCATTGAGATCCTTCATACAATACAGAATAAGGTCTGAGTAATCCATTCAAAGAAGAAATTATATCAACTGTGGCTCAAATTTTAAGGACAGTCATTTTATAAAACTGTATTTGGCTTTAAGAAACAAACACAGAGCAAGACCCTAACTAAAAAAAACAAAATCATGTTAGGAGGAAAAAAACTTTTTCTTGCCAGTAGAATCAAATCGTTATTTTGTTATTCCTTTTTCCATTTCCAAGGTATGGGAAAGCAGTATTTGCAATAATGAGGTTTATAGATGTTAAACTAGTTGAGATTTTTCCCCTCTTGTGCAGCTCCTAGTGCAAGATGTCTCCCCATCCAGTGCCAGAAATCTTACTTGTACAGCTTACAGATACCTCTGGACTCTCAAATGGGAAATGACAGACAGGGTCCTGGATGATCATCAATAATTATGATTCACTGAGGTAACCAACAAACAAAGAGTGAAAATTGACCTCGGGGCATAATACTTGTGGTGTTTCCAGTAGAAAGAGGAAAATATCAAGACTGCTTTAAAAGGTAGAGCTCTCTTATAGGAGCCTGTATCAAATTCTGGCCAGATGAGCCCCAGAAAAAGTTTCAGATACCTAAAACTGCTAGTATGTTCAGGAGTATGGAAAATCAGGACAATATGAGAGAAGGACTTCATTTATTTATGACAGAAAAATGAAAGTGGAGAGGGCACGTAATTGCTGTTTGTAAGGAAGTATGGCAGAGGAGAGAGGGGGCCTGCAGGAATGAAAAAACTTTAAAACAAACACCAGAAGAACAGAGGATAACTTTTGAGGATTGGCACAAGAACAAATCAGCAATAGGATTCTAATGACAAAGATACTGGAGCAACATTCCAGTGATAGCAGAACTACTTGTGTTTCATGTAACTTCTCAAGTGTGTGAAAGGGTCAAAATAGCTCTCCATAAGAGCAAATGATCCAGGAAGTCTCTTGCAGGTCAGTAACACCATGGCTACAGCTCGGTTCCAGAACTGCCCTGGATGAGGAACCACATGCAGGCTGAAATAGCTCAAGAAGTGCCAGATGAGATATATCTGTGGCAATACAGTTTGCTCCTAAGCTGGTTGCGGTTCCATTCTTAGCATGAACAGATTTTTTTTATTTCTGGGCTGCAAGTGTTTCAACTAGCTGGATAGCTGCTAACTATCTCTGAGTGCCAGCAGCAGCTCAGCTTAACCAGAGTGAGCAAACGGGCGTCAGTACTTGCAGCCAGTAATTCCAGCCAATTCCCACTGCCTTGCCTTGGAGACAAGCAGCTGCCAGCAAAAAGGGTGAACAGGCACGAACCAAAAGTGGGTTACACTTCCAAAGTGCTTGAGAACTGCCACTCTGGGAAGATGAATTGAAACAAGATGCTACCTTATCCTCACCACTTAAATGCTCAGTGACAAAAACCCCATACCTGACACCTCGAGCAAACTGGAGGGAGAAATCAGCTTTCCTCCCTCCTCAACAGCGTGTTTGTGTTTCAGCACTGCTAACAGCCCTGACCCTCAAACTGCTGAAATCAAAGTGAGCAAGAAATGAAGAACTTATTTTCTGTGCTCAGTTCCCTTACAAGCCACAGTTACACTTCCAAACACTCCATTCAAAGATACAGCAATAAATGGTGACCTATGTGACAGGTATGCTGTGCCTATACTTTTTCTCCTTTTATTTGTCAGCACTTTATAAAGGTAGTTATTTTTTTGATATTTTTTATGTTCTTCACACCATGCATGATGGCTGATTTTGCTGTCAAGCTACGTCTAGACTGGCATATATCTATGTATGATTTAACCATAGGTCTATTGAATTGTCATTATCACTTATTTTCCTTGAACGTGTATCATCTCACACAGAGCTCTACTATTACTCCTGATATGAGCATATCTGAGAGGGGTCACTTTAAAGACTAATCCAGAATATCACAGAATATTTAATCTGATGTCACAAAACTGATTCACAACTTTGCAGAAAAGTTATTTTTCCTGTTCTATAGCATGGTTAATAGCTGAAGTCCATAAAGAGTGCAATCAGGACATCAAGTTTTATATCTGGCTGTCATTTATTGATGGGTTTCTTCTCTACTACATGTGCCCTTTTACTGAATTATCTCTTCATTTCAAATGAGTAAATTCACCCCATCTCTGTTGTCACAGTTAATATGTGTAATAAAGGGTGGTGTAATTTTTCCAAACACTACGCTTTCCTTATTTCCATAAATGTGAAAAACTTAATTGTGTATTTTCTGTACATTAAACTTAAGTAAATAAATGAGATTTGACAAGATGGAGATGACAGTCTTAAGCCACGCCATCTGGGAACAGTGGGATTTGTTTACAGTTTCATTTCTCACTCCAAATCCTACCGTGTCCCAGCATGGAAAGATCTGTTAAGGAACAGTGTCATCAGCTAAAACATGTTGGGTATCCTTGAGTGGCCAGCAGAACAGGACAGAGGGCTATAGCAGTTTTGAGAAAACTATAGTTAGTTTACAAGCCTTCAGAGAGCCCACAGCTGGAATTGCCACAAATTGCATTGATTCTGCATCCTTTTAATGTGGCAGCAATGTCAAATGGAGAGTGGCATAATTTTTTGTTTCAAAATTCAAAGCTTCAGAAAAACTTGAAGCTGCTTGCAGTCCTGCAATGAAAAAGGGCTCAGATTTGACTTCTGTTTACAGCCTTCCTTGTAAAGGAAGAAGAGGTTATGCATAAGAAGGAAGAGCACATGCAAGAAAAAGCAGACACAATGACACATGAGGCAGAGGTCAAGTCCTGGTGGTTCCTGTTGCTGGACAAATCATTTGATTTCTCTTTGTGCAGCAGAGGTGATAATGTCTCCTGGAGTGGAGACAGCTTTTCAGAGAAGGTGATCTCTTTTTCTTCTTATATACATGAAACTTAGCAACAAAGGGCTGTGACCTTGGTGGAGGCACCTACACACTTCTAGATGGAGGTAGTACTTGCATGGAATTTGCTTTGAAAAGAAACCATATCCCCATAGCTTTATACCTGTCATTCTGCTCTTTCCTGAGCAATACTAAAGCCCTGAATTTTCTTTGAGTCCTTGAAAAGCCTCTCTTTTCGTTATTTAATTTATATAATGCGTATGATTTTGGGAGTTGGATGCTTTGCAGGAAAGAAAGAATTTAACATTACATAAGCCACCCACAACAGGTAACAGAAGCTAAATTACTGCTGTTGATGCTATTGAAAACCTTGACAGTCAAATTAACAAAACAAAAAACAAATCCATCAAAAGCTAAACACAGCACATCAGATTTGCTTTATACACCCCAAGCCACAAAACTTGGTTGGATTCAAGTGACAAACTGGAAATCAGTACTGGAAAAAGCCCTGTACTTACATTGCTGCTCCTAGGACCAGGCTGTCTGGTGGAGATCCCTCACTGCCAGGCAGCAGAGGCAACAAAGCTGCCTCACAATTTTCTTGGCTATTTGCTGTTCAACAACGTCAGCATTTTCCTTCTCTGGAATGTAATGTTGGTACCACTCACTCACAGAAGGGGGTAAGGGTCCCCCAGGAATATGGACACAAGTCATAAGGAGTCATGAGCCTGCACTAAGTCAGGCTGCTGTTTCCCTCATCACTAGCAAGATGTGTGCCCTCTCTAATCAATTTTGCATGGACCATGTGTCTCTGTAGTTCCTGAATGGCTGGCTTTATTAGAAAAGAATAAGGATGTTCAGCTCTCCTATGTGTACAAAAACAGTATATTAACTTATTTAACTAGGCTCGTGTTCAGAACTCTTTAGGAAAATAAAATCTTGCTTTAGAGGCAATGTGATCCTACAAATTAACACTGGGATGAGAAGCAATACATTCAACAGTCTGTTACTGAAATGTCATGTGTACCTGGCCCACATTGGGAAAATCATGAGCCTCAGCAAGATGAAAACTACCACCCCACCTCAAACACTTCCCCCTCCCAATTAGTCAGCCATGAGGACTGGCCTGATCTTCAGAGGTGTTGAGCACCTGCAGCTCATTCTGACTTCCGCATCTGAAAAACAAATTCCGTGGGAGGTGTGAATGACTATTATCTTTGAACACCAAGCTATTTGGGTAAAAATTTCATGCTCTTTTTTTTAATGTTCTGGCTGCATTATGCCTTGGCTTTCCCATTTCAGAGATAATAACAGTTTTACCAGCTTCATATGAGCATAGTGTTTGTTACTTAGGAAAACACTAAATAGATGTTGGATGTGATTATGTTCTCACTGCTGCTGCAATGAACACGTTTCTGGTTCCACAAGGCACTGGATGAGTTTGGCTTCACAGGCTGCTCTGGGGGCAGAGATTCCCAGCCTGAAGCCAGGTGCCACTGTCAGCTGGCAGAGCCACACTGTGGCCCAAGGACTGTGGAGCACTACCCCAGGCAAAGACCTGCCTGTGAAACATTTAAATTCCTATGCATGCTAAGCCCAAATAACACAGGTAGGAGCACAGAAGTCCAGCATAACACCATAATTAATTCAGTTTAGGAGTCCAGTCTGAATGACAGCCATGGAGCTGAAATGTAAGCATATCATGAATACAGAAATCTAACAATATTTTGTGTGTGAGTATTGCTGAAGTAATAT
Source organism: Chaetops frenatus (assembly GCA_013400775.1). Taxonomy (NCBI): domain Eukaryota; kingdom Metazoa; phylum Chordata; class Aves; order Passeriformes; family Picathartidae; genus Chaetops; species Chaetops frenatus. Next base: position 398,975 of record VZTR01015517.1, read on the forward strand.
AGCCATGATGGTCTAAGAGCAGAACTAAATCAGAGTCTGTGGGGAAAAGTGAACTAGTCATTAGACTAGTGTGTTAAAGCTGGGATCAACAAAGAAGCGATTGGACACACAGCCCCCCTTCAGGTCTGAAATAGAAACAGCAGCTGTGGAAGACGAAATTAACCCGTCAGGCTGTCTGGAAAAAAAAAAAAAAATTAGTAAGTACCTGTGCAGCCAAGAAGCTTATTCAATACTCTGGACAACAGTGAAAAATATATTTATCCCTCTTCAAGATTAGAGTGGTTGTGTTGGAGTGGAATGTGTTAAATGAAAACAGGTTTCAAAAGAGACTTTAATCTCTTAGTACTTGTAAGAGAGATGATTTCTAGTACCTGGTCTCCTGTTTTGGTCTTTCATTGTGTCTCTGTGGATAACACCAAAAATCTCAGGGATGGTGTGTCTACACTGAGAGAAATATCCCCCACTGAAAGATGAAAGTTTCTGTCCTTCATTGACTACATAAGCTCATCCTGGTGCATCACAGTTGTTTAATCTTTGCTATTGTGTCTGGGATGGAATGTGGCACAGTAGATGGACCGCAGAAGTGACTTGTAAAGGACCCAGGGATGATTGTGATTATGAGAGGATGTCTTGTCAAACTCAGTGTTTGCTGTTCAAATACAGTGGTACCTGCTGTGATTTCAGTGGAGTTGTAGTCAAGAGAGTCTGATGGAGGGACAATTGTTATTGAATTAAATAAAAATCAGTTATGAGATCCATATTTTCAGTGCACATGATAAAGCTTTCATATATGAGATAGAGCACAGCCTTAGTGATAAAAAGATTTGGATCTCTTTTTATTTGCCTTTACATTTTCCCAATTTTTTTTTTTTTAGGTAGATCATGATAAAGTCAAAACATAATAAAGTCATGTTTATGCCTATAGTGTGCCCATTTTTTAAAGAAAATTGACAGAAATGAAGCTGTGTAGGGTGAGGATGGACTAGATGACATTTGTTTCGTGTGGGCTTGAGCACTGAAAGTTGATGTTCATCTTGGGGTCATACTGAGGACAAAGCAGGATGCTATCAGAGAGTGGAACACAGTGGACAGGCTGGGAACATTCCTGGTGGACATGACAATACTACAGAGGGTAGGAAGTTATGGTCATTAACTGGTCCACTGGAGAGAAAACATTATTTTCTGCACAGACTCCTTGACTTCATTAGTCTTAGTGGCGTCTAATTGCATGTTTGCACTACTTGTGATTTAGGACAGACTTTATTTCTGAGACAGGAAAAAATTGTAATGATAGCTGCCTTGTTAGTTCTCATCTCTCTCTTTTTTTTTTTTTTTCTAATTACTTGATAGAACAGTCAGGGAGGGGATTTTGTCTTGAGACTTCAGACTCAACATGTTTCCTCGTCTTCTTCCTGAAATTGCCAAATGAGGATGGGTAGTAGACTTAAATTCTGGCTTGTTACAGAAATACAAAGAAAAGAGTCAACAAAGTAATTCTAATTCCCCATACAACAACATTTTATGTGGTTGTTCCTCTAGGGAGACATTTTGGCTTTCAGAGCAGACAGTTCACCTTTGGTTAGAAGACTTTTCATTGACTGAAGGTGTTTGATAGGTTCTTTATCAGGTAGAGGCTGGGGCAGCTGCTGTTGTGTTGGTTCTTGTGCTCAGTACCTGTCATGGTTATTTTTATAGCATTTTTGAGTCTTGCAAAATAGTTAGGGAAACTTCAGAAGCACTCCCTTTTACTCTACTTCTTGTTTTGGCTCATAATTTTGGAGTGGTTAGATAAAGAAAATAATTTTTCAGGTTTTTTCTAGCATTCTGAGATATAAATCCTACTGTGTATTTGGCATGGTGATTTTTAGCCTAATGGTTACTAATGGTCATGTCCTTTACAAGGCTACTGGGCTCCTGGAATAATCTCATGAAGTGGATGGAAATTTTTTAGCTAACAATTGATCACCCCTCCCTCTGCTAAGACATAGTCTCCATTTCATAGCCACCAGCTGCCTTTTCTTTATGGTAATCTAACTTGTTAACATGAAGAAATTAAGTTCAGAGTAATTGCTCTCTATGTGCATTTATCTTTGAAGATTGCAGTTTTCATTTCAGACCTCTACAAGTCTTTGCATTCCTGCAAGATAACTATTTTGTCCCTCCACAGTAATTGGGCCAATCAAAAAAAAAAAAAAAAAAACAAAAAAAAAAACCTCTTTCTACAAACTGCTTTGCCCTAAGCCACCACTCCTGCTTGAAGTGCAATGGCATGATTCCAGGATCTCAGCTGAGGCAGAAGGTCAAAACGATTATAAACAATTAAAAACATCTTAATCCCCATTAAATGGTGCTGAATCACTTAGGAATATCCAGGGTAGATCAAAAGCTGTGGCAAGGAGACAAGCTGGTAGAGAGAGGCCCTGTGGGAACACACAGAGGATGCTGGTCTTTCCAAAGTCCCTATGCAGAGGGTAGACAGGCACCCTAAAAATGGGAGTGATATATTTTGCCTTTACACAGGTATTTTTTACCAGCAGTGATTTTGCCCTGAAAAAAAAACACCCATTAAGCAGACTACCTACTCACTGCATTATTCACTACCCCTGCCCTAGAGGCACTGCCACTTTGGAATGGGACCTGCTGTCAAGTGTGCAGAGGACCCCACATTTAATAGGTAAAAACTATAAACTAGGAACAAGAGTAGTCATGTAGTCACATGTGTAGACACATGTAGTCATGTCCCAGGTCATGCCACCATGTGGGCATGTCCCCAGCTGGAGTCTGAGTCAGAAAAGAGCTAAGGCCTGGGGAGGAGGAGAAAATTATTTACGTGGTTGGATAACCCAGGGATGCTTCTCATATGTCAGCTACGACAACACCTATGAAGGAGGCATTTAGAATATTTCAAGAGTTTAATAGTATATTAAAGAGAATCTGATGTGTTTATTCATCATGGAAACATCCAGAACCCTCTTACTGAGGAGAAAACAAAACACAATTTCTTTGGCAGTATTGCTGCCTTGATGTGCCATCCTACAAGCCAAGGAAAAATCTTCTGAAACTCTCAAGGATGAATTGTTTATCAATTGCACAGCTTTCCTTGGAGTACTTGATAACTAGATACTGCCAGACAAAAGATCTTAAGAGTATCTGGCCTGTTGCTTTAGTAGAAGAACAAATTTTCCAGCCCTAGAATCTATGATTGCCTGAAAGAAATGAGAATGTAATGCCTTTGAAATGGTTAGCAAATGAAGTGAGGAAAACCATGGGTTCAATTTGATCTTTAGCCTGTAGTTCTGCCATGGGTAGGCATAAAAGAATATCTTTTATTCTTCCTATGGCTATCATAAATCAAATTATTTTTTCTGTTGTCCAAGCTTTGTTTCAAATAAAGTAATAAAGGAAGAATTGATGGGGCTGAGGAAGAACTTGTGCATCTTTTCTTTTCCAAGCTCCCAGATGAATCATAATCACACATGTCTGAGTAATCAATTTCACTAGTACATTTCTCAAACTCCCCAGCTGTAACTACGACAATGCAGTTAGAGATTGATGTCTTTAAAAAAAGAAAAGAACTTAACTCACCCATCTCCTTTACACCCTGTAAGGAGTAATTAAGTGCTTTTTAAGCGAGGTAGCAGTAAATAACCTTCTAGCACTGGAGTGACCCCTACAAATAGACATGAGGCCACAGGGAAGAGTTGTGTTCTGTCTCCACCATATGGCTTTATAATAATTCTATAATTAGGGAATGCTGTCAAAAGTTTATGTTACACTGTAATTGAAGACAGAACTAGAGCATAAATATAAGCATACATATGTGTGTATAGCTGTGTGGATAGATGGGTGGATAGCACACCTATGTGCCCAGAAGATAGCTAATTCTGCTGGCAAAGGGCACCTTAGTTGTGGCATTTCCTCACTTTGGAGTGTTTGGCTTTGCCACTGTCACAGTTTTGCTTTCATCTTATTTATTTAGTGCAAAGGACACTGCCAGATTGCAGGTCTGGATGACCTGAGCAATAGGTGATGCAGGAGGACAGCACAGAGATGACAGCCAGGAAATTTCACTCTGCTGCTGGCTCCAGCACCACTTTCTACTGTGACCTTGGGTCACATCACCACTCTCCTGGTGAATCCACCTCTAAAAGAGGAGTGGCACATATTGGGTCTGTTTGAGCTTGTACCAACCAGCTGTGCCACTTTGACTGTGGAGGGAGCCACTTTACTTCCAGCATGTTCTGTGTTCTCCAATGACCTGGGGAGAGATGTCCAGGCATGACTGGTGAATAATGCAGTCTGAAATTAGAAAACAGAAAATTAGGCAGTAAGATTTAGAGAGAACTTAAGTTTGTTTCCATACATGAGTAAGTCTAGAAAATATAAGAAAATTCTACATTAGACTGAACATATCAAAGTATACTACCTGTTGGTTTCTGTGGCTTGCTGGAAGTTATCCACAGCTGCTGAGGATAGTTAATGGCTTTACTTAACACCTTCACCTAGACAGAGAATTATTAATGTGGGCACTAAGCAGACCTGATTCTTTGTGACTGGCACTTGTGCTCTCCTGAATTCATCATCAGTCATTTAACCATATGATGTGTTATTTTCTCAAGTAAAACATTGAAGTCATATTAAATGTATCAAGCATAAAGCTGATTAAATGCTTACTAGTACCAAACTGACATTACTATAGCAACAAATGATTTTACACATTGTTATCTTTTGGTCAGGAGAATTTCAAAGGGATATGGTTATTAACCAATTTATTTTTTTCTGTTCCTGTTTCTTTTGTGTATAAATTTACTATTGTGACAACTAACAACCACTGATGTTTTGTATTTTATACTACAAGAATTTTGGTATAACAATCCTTAATGCAAAAAAGAAACCGTTCTCTAAACAGCTTTAACTTCTTCCTTTTACTTCTGTAAATAACAGGTAAAAGTAAAACACTTCCCTATAAACCTTTTCGATTGTGGTATTGACTAGTCACAATCTCTTCTGAGATTATATTATATCAAGATAGAATGATTTTAAGGGCCCGAATGAATTCTTTTGGAGACTGTGATCTTGCCTTGGGAAAGAAAAAAAACTTCACTAATGATCACTTAAGCCAAAAGATGTAACTAGATAACTAGTGGCATTTGAAACTATTTCCTTTTTAACAGCAGTTATGCCTTTCTTTTAGTCCTGAACAGGTCTAGAGAGATATTATCAACTTGGCACATGAAGGGGAAGAGAAAGAGGAAGGGGAAGAGGAAGGGGAAGAGGAAACAATGCAGTGCATGTTTGCATGTGAGCATCTACAATCCTGTCTCTATAAATCTGTCTTTGTCTAAACTGTCTGTCCCAGAACAGACTGGAGTAGACTGAACTACATGATAGGTAGCAGAATTCATCTCTGATATTGTCTTCCATTACTATTTTTGTCAGGTAATCACTTTCATAGTAAGAATAGAGTTTTCAGAAGAGAAAGGAACCTATTTCATCAGTTAGGAAGACCTCTTATTTACTACTCCAGCACAAACACATTTTGTACAATGTTTTTTCCATTCATTTTTTAAATGGGAAAAAAATATGGTTTTTTAAATAGAATTCTATACTGCATATATTTAAAGCCCACAAAAACCAGGGAAAGTTTGCAACTGCTTAAGATGGTTTTGCATCAGGATTATTTTTAAAGTACTGAATTTTATCTAAAATTTTGCTTTCTGTACACCTTTTCTGCAACAGCTACAGAAAGGAAATTTATGATGTAGCCCTTGTAAGCCTCATATAAATAAGAGAAGATAAAAAAATTAAAAAGCAGAATAATAAACTATTTCAGAAATAGAGATTTCATACTAGATACACAATATACCATTCTCATTATCACCATTATTCATGAGGATGACTCACACCAACAACTGATGTCTGTTTATTTGAAATCTTTTTCCATTTGTTGTTCTTTACAGAATGAGAGGTGATAAGGTGACAGAATGTCTGCTTTCTTTTATGTATTGATTAAAAAAGGAAAACAGAATCTCCCTCATTTCCATGAGCAAGTAAGTGTAAAATATTTGTCTGTTTCTTTGCTTCTCATGCATTAAAGAATCTGCATAGGGCTGTGAGCAGTCAGCATTTACCCAAGCACAGTGACACATGGGTGTTTCCAGAACTTTCATTAAGTTTATGGTAAAATATAGACATGTATTTCTGGGTATGCTCAATACAAGTTTAGGCACCTATTATCAAAGAAGAAATTTGACCAGACCATACCAGGGGTAGATTTTGCTTGGTTGTACTTTACAGTTTCCTTCCATATATTGGGATTTCCTGTGCTTGTTTATTCCTCACTTCATATTACAACAATTCAAGAGTAATTCAGCTAGTAGCAGTGTCTCAGAAGAGAAAAATGACCTATGGTTTGTTCATCCTTTAGCCATACGTGCCCTGTGTTTTTGCTTAAATTTGAACAGTCACTTTATGCATCTGACTCCTTGCCATAGATCAGGAATTTTCATATAGAACTGGAACTGAAATCTTGCATGTGCACACACACTGTTAAAGAAGATGTTCAGGTGGAAGAGATTATGTTTCTGTTATTTCTCTCAGACAAAAGCTCAAAGGTTAAGTCCCAGCTTCCTACATACATTTTGAACATTTTACCTAGAAATTACATCTGTTCTCTGCATGTGATGGGTTTGTTTATTTTTTACTAATGCACTGTCAATCTGGCAATCCAATTCATCTTATAAGCAACCAGCATTGTATTATGACTTTTCCATGATAATAAGGTAAAGCATCCAAGATGTTTTCATTAGTCATTACCTGAATGAGTAACTAATATTACAAGGAAACAGAAGTGCCAGTCTAACACAGGCTGTTCCATCTTCAACACAGCTGCTTTTCAGAAGTCCAGTACTTGACTTCCCTCATGAACTGTAGAGAGAACAAAAATTTAAGGCTCTGGGTGCCACCTTGAAACCTGAACACTGAAAAAAGTCTCTGCTGGCATGCATTGGTTAGTTTATGATATCCAGCTCTTGGACTGTTGATCTACATTCAGATTTGAAAAAAACCTGGGAGAGAAAAATGTGGTGGTGAAAGACGGTGAAATGAATTTTGTTGCATTTTTAATTCCTGTTGACTGAAAGAATAAACAGGGCACTCATGATGCAGGGCAGCCTGTTATGCTGAACTAAACCATCCATCTGAGCCCTAAGTGAGCATTAAAACAGACAGCTATCAAAATCAGTGAGTTACACCTGAGCTAGTCATCGCTTAGTCCAGTCATCAGAGAGACATGATACAAAAAGTCCTAAAGTAAGATTGAAAACTGGTGGCTCAGTAGTTAACTAAAAGTATTTGGTGCTTATTTTCAGAACCAGTTTGAAAGCTCTCTGCGGGGCAGAGTAATTATTTATTTCATTGGAACATTCTATTTTTGAAATCAAATTGTTCCACCCTTAGAAGCCATACCTGAAAGGCATTAACATCCCATCTTTAAGACAGCTGTTTTCTGTGGTTGCCAGTCTGCCCCCCTTCTTCCTCATCTCCCACCCTGAGGATAGATGAAACCTCAAGAGAAACATTCAAATGAGGCACAGCTCTTGGGTGGTGGCTCATCCTTTCAGGAGTCTCTCAGAGAAAGCAGGACCAATAATTCATTATTTTTGGAGGACAGCGTTTAGGCTCACTCCAGCTTTGGGGCTCTATTCTCCTGATACCTCTTCAAATGTTTTCATATACTACTGCAAACAGACACACATATTTTTTTGCACGCTCTACAATAATAAAAAATATGTTACTGCTCTCTGGGAACACAAAGATAAAATGTGAAAGAGAAGATTGTTTGAAGGATTTGAATTCTTTAGCACACTTAGTTCTCAGTTTTGTAGGAGTTAGAGATGAACCTCTGCAATCAGGTGATAAATTCACAGCAACACCCAGTGTTTCAAGACAGCAGGTATATATAAATGCAGGAAAACTGCAAATGCTGGTATGAATTGCATTTATATTGCAAAACTTGTTGTCAAAGGAAGTTGGTTGCTGTATCTTAGGTGCTCACACTTTATGAGATAGTTTGCTGAATTTAAAGGCAAGACCTATATCCTTCCCCTCAATTCCAGTGATGTAATTTGAGCCTACTCTGCCTGGGAGATCTCTTTCTGGTTATTATTACCTACCAACTCAGTATGTGAAGTATCCCTGTCAGTACCTTCAGGATAACATTAATTTAGGAAATCAGATTTCTAGCATTTTCTTAAACAGCTATTATATGTCTTCTGAACACACAACACTAAAAGTTTTAAGTTGTCAGAATCCAAGGTCCAAAAACCTTCAAGGCCTTGGGCCAGCTTACTCTGATTTTGAAATGTGCACTGGATTGACTTAAGGCCATGGGGAAAACTTCCTAATTTAGTGACTTATAACAAAGATCTTAGTCTGTAGTTTAGGAAAAAGTGTGTTAAGTTAGACACTAGAAGGGTTTACGGTGTGAAGTTTAGATACAAAGTAGTTATAGAATAAGGTAAAAAGTTTAGGGTGTGGTAGGATAGGATGAAAGTAATAGGGATATATGGTACAGCATTTAATTGGATGAAAAATACCACAGTGCAACAGAAATGCAGTAACAGAGTAATTACTATTGGTATGAAAATGAAAATATATGTACGTGTTAATTATCTATTGGCTATGTAACCTTTAAAAGACCTTGTAACTTGTAGTCTTGTGATCTTCTGTAATGGCTGAGTTCTAGCAGACTCTGTGAGGGAGTCCTCAAACTCCTGACAACCTGTAGCAATAAATCTATCTGAAAGCATACCAAACTGAAAATGTCTCACTCCCTACCATCTTGAGATTAAGTGATTGTGGATTTCTAGGAATGGTAATCTTGCATTCAACAGCATCTTAAACCATGTTTCACATGTGGTGTAAAAACAAATGTCACATTTTTATCTTTTCAAACCGAGGTGAACAATTTGGTACAACCTGAGCAGAAGATCACAGATTTATCTTCTCAGTAAAGTACAGTACAAAGGTGCTTGCTAACTTTATAGTTAAATTGAAGTCTATAAAAAATTTGACGCTATTCTAGGCCTTTATTTTCACATAAACTTTTTCATTCAGACAGTCAGCTTGAAGTCACACATATTTACAGCATCAGTTTTACCAAAAATGCTTTCCCCACCATGTGTAGACGTCATTTATTCAGAGATTGATTTCAGTAGGAACCTCAGCAAAAGGACTGAGAATTCATAGCAATTTATATTTATGAATAACTATGCAAGTGTTCATAATACAGCAGGTAAGAAAATTCTGTTGGTGGTAAAACAGCAAGAATTTAGCCCCATATAGGCATCTGGTTTTTATTTGATGACTGTAATCAGCTACAGTCACATTGGACCCCTACCTACAACAATACCATGTCTAAATTTAGTTGTTTGATCTAACAGTTATTTATCTATCCTTATGACATAAGTAATATCTTCTTGGAAGTTTCCTGAGACAGATTTTCTTTCAGGTCTATAGCTGGTGGTAGGTGTTTTGGAAAAGGGAGAGTCCAGCATGAGAAAGCAACAATAGAATCAGGTGTAATGTATTTGAGAATTGATCTCATTATATGTTTTCTCAAGTCAATAGAGGACATAGGAGTAAGTAATTGCTGGGTAAGATGTAAATATGACATATCAGTTACATAGTTTACACACAACTTTGTCTGGGAAGCAGAAGACATACTATAGATTCACTGTTATTCTCTCTTCCATTCCTCCACTTCTCTCCTCCTCACTCAGGGCTAGATACAACTAACAGATTGGATTTTTTTTTTCCCCTACATCTGGCATGGCATTATGAATACATGACTCCATCCACAAACATAGAGATAAAAAGGAATGTATGCACTTTTGTGAAAAGCCTCTCCATGTAAAGCATTTCCTTTTCTTTGGGTTGCCACTGAGTGCCTCCAGCACTGATTAATCTGATTACTCACAGCAGTTTGACATTACATTTTCTGTGGAACATTTTTCTCATCATTGAGAGCAAGACTCACCCCTGTGTAATGAGGAGACAACCTGAATGCCACAACCTTGTACTTCTGAGGATGGACTGAGCCCCATTCTGATTCCCTGCTTGAATTCTCAGAGCTGACAACTAGAACTTGGAGGAAAAGAGGCAAAAATGGGCATCCTGTCTGTTAAAAAAATCACACATTTTCCCTACTCATATCAACATCCAAGCAAAGCATCTTCCAGCACGATTAGACTAAAAAATGCATACCTGTCACATGTTGTTCCATTTTCCTTTCAAGACAGACAATAAAATTCAAATTACACTTCAACAGTTTTTTATTTACTTCCCAGGGAAGCTACTTGAGCCATTTCTGTGAAGGAAACTTGGGGAAAATACACTGTGTTGCTGTGCTTGCATATTACAGTGATGAAGTTTTTTGTTGATGTTTGCCCCACAGTTTGGAAGGAGACACCTCAGCTTTGGAAAAGGAGTGCAGCTAACAACAGCCAATCAGTTGTTTCTCTAGTTGACATCTCTTCTTCCTCCAAACCTCTGTATGCAATTAGATCTCATCTCCTTAGATACTGGACTAGTTTGAATTTTGCCTTTTAGCCACTGGCATATTTTATGGCTCAGGTACATTGGCTGTGCAGGCAGACTGTGACCCATGCTGAAGCTGAACCTGACTTATTAGCAGGCTGAGACTGATGCCCATTTACTGTTAGCTGCATGTGTCTGAATTAAAATCATTATCTGCAAAGTGCTGCTTTCCTGAGCAGCTCTTTCACATTTGTTACAACTGTGTTTGTCACCACACTGCATTGCTGCAGAGACCTTCTGGATCTCAATCTTTCCCTGGGTGACAACTATCAGTGCTAGAGAAGCTTTGAAATTACAGGATGGAGAGAAAAACTTAATAGAAATGAAGCCTCACAGTGAAGTGACATATTTCAATAAAACAGTATCTGTAACAATTTTCTGTAATTACAAAATTGCTTTATCATACCTATTTTATTTTTACTGGTGGTCTATCTTTTGTAAGTATAGGATATATTAAAATTTTATATGTTTATTGAATTTAATTCAAATACTGAAACACACAGCTCTTATCTGGCAAATTCCCAAGTATAATGGGCAACGCTTCCAAAATTTATTCAGAGATTCAAATTTTTAATAATATCATGTCAACAAGAATAACCTAAAATAGATCCTTTCCCAATTTTAGATGAAGCATGAAAACTGAAGAAAAAATTCACATATATGTCAATGTTAGTAAACATTTCTTTCAGCTAATACTTCTAGCTTTCTTGTGTTGCAGTTCAAATAGAGTTCTGATTGCCTTCAAAAAGTCTGGACCCTATATATCCAGCCTAGATCTCCTCAGTTCCTAATGGGAATACAGGAATTTGTCCAGCATGATTTCTGTCTTTACTTTTCTCTATGTACTGTTAAATAAAGTCTGAATGTTATTAACAACTAAACATGTTCCTAAAGGGTTGAAAGCTTGGCTTCTCATCTTCTTTTCAAATGTACCATTAGCTACACAATATAAATAGAGAAAAAAAGAAAATAAAAGAAAAACCTTTTTTTTTTTTTTTTTTGTTAAGCAGTATGGGGAAGACTTACTTGTTATTTGCAAAACTGAAAATTCCCCTTACACACGGCTTCCCACTATGATGTGATGATGGACATAAGAACTTGTATTGAAAAAAATCGGGATTATTAGGTGTGAAATGTTTTTTGCATAGCAATTCTGATTAATTTTCTGCCTTTCACTGCCTCAGATTGTCTCCTCTGAGTAATGGAGATTTTTGAGAGCCTTTATTATCATGGCTGCAGGGAAATCACCATTGTATTTGCTTGCAATATGAGATAAATAATAACTTCTGGGTTTCAGACATACTATTTCAAAACAATATTGGAATTTGCTCTTTTCTTTGTTCCAACACTGTCTTTTAACAGCATGCAAGTGAGGTGATCTGCTCTGTTATGATGAAGCATTGTCCTTACCTGCCCCCACTCCTCTCTCCTCATCCTCTATTTGAGAGGCATTGCAGGCTCTGCAACTTTCAGAATCACCTTATATCACCCAAATTTTTCATTCTGTTACTAAGAAACGTGCAGGCCTTCAGTTAATCTATTATTTAAACATTTAAAAACACAAGACTTCAACAGTGGAACAGCTTCACCCGAGGGCAAAGTTTCAAGTTTAAGGTATTTCCCTTTCAGATAGTGACATATCGTTTTACAGAGGGACAAGAAAGAAAAAAGAAGGCAAGAAGAAAAATAAAGAAGATCTTCTTGTTTGGCTAAAGTCCCAGAAAAAATATTTTGAGATACATGACTCATACCCATTGCAACAGAAGCTCTGAATGTTTTAAGTGCTGAAAGCACAAATACTTGAATTGTGCGCAACCTGAAGTAGCACTCAAAATGGAAGCAGGGAGATTCTGGCTTCTTGGGAAAGCTGATGGACATACAAATTGGTGTTTCATTGATTATGACAAATACGATCTTGAAAAGCTGTATCAGCAAAGGAGGAGCTCTGGTATGGATTTAGAGTGTGACTGATCCTGCAACTGAAGTCAGACTGAATGGGCTGTAGCTTCACCTGAAATACAGTAATGTGATCCGTGCACCAGGTGCCATCAGAAACTATTGAGGGGCAGTGGATTTTACTTCTGAGATATTTCTAAAACATTCTTTCAAAACAGGTTGACAAATTCTCGCTCTAGAGATACACTTCCCAGAGAATATGATTTAACCTTTAAATTCCTTTAAATCCCAAAGACTATTTGTTTCTTCTAAAGGAAAAGAAATTCAGAAAAACCCCAGCGTTCCTCTTTTGTAACAACACTGCTGATTATTTAACAGCTGAAACACTGAAGGTGAATGGGTTACTTCAGTTTTTCCTTACTTAGTGTTTGCCTCCTTCTGGAAAACATGGGAATAATAGTGGGGTGAAGCATTAAAAATGCTTCAGTCCTTTGTAGAATACTTTTTAGCTATTAGTTTGAGAAATAATGCCCTAAAGGCTGAGACAGGTGACAAAAACCTACACAGGCTGGCATGAAAACCTGTCCAGTGCATTTTGTAACTCATTTTCTGCTCTTAGCAGTGGTGGTGGCTGTGAGCAGAGATGGTCACCCTGCAGGAACCTTTCATGGCTGGACTGACTCATTGCTCTGCTGGGCACGACTGCTGGTGCTTGGTTGGAGCAACTCACCTCCAGGTGCTAACAAAAGCTCCCAGCAAGTAGAGAAAGAAAGAAAGAAATGGTGAGAAAATTTCTGACAAAACTGCTGTTCATATTTGTGCTGCATTAATAGAAAATTATTGCTTTTGTGTGCAGCAGAAATGAATGAGAAATATTTGTACACATACATTTCGCCACACAGCAGTGTTGCAAGAGAAATTAAGAGAAACTTCTGTTCATAGACTCTCGTTGTTAAATGTCATTAATTGATCAGATTTTTGCCTTCAGTGAAAAAAAGAAATTAAAAAACCAAACCCTGCTGCCAAAGAGTATATAAGCAAAGCCAAAAAGCTTACACTGTTTTGAGCTGAAGAAGAGTTTGGCAACTGTTCAAAATGCAAAATGTTTTGTTTAAATTCCCACCCAAAGTAAAAATCCCATGGTTATCTATGCAATCCATATTTAACTCCTTGACAAGAAGGTGGTGTGCATTTAGCTGAATACACAGTGACTTAGCCATGTAGCCCCCGTTCAGCATTTTAATCTTAATGACTTCCATGGGGCCAAAAGTGCATCCAGCTCCATAGATTGCAGATGATTCCAAATTACTTCAGGCCAAGCCTCATGTCAATAAGGCCTAAATATACAAGACTTCCTTGAAGCAAACCAATCTAAAAGAACAAATAGAAGGAGTTAGAGAGTGGCAAATCTGAACCTTTCAGCAAAGATTAAGCCTTCTTACAGAAAAGGTGAGGAACAGAAGAGTTTGGATAAGCAGCCCTGAATCCCTGTGACGTGTTGCTGAATGCTGTTTGAAGGTGATTCAGTGTAGTCTTATTAAAACACCTCAGTGTTTGCATTTTTATTGACTACTTTGTTTTAATGTATAGTAATTTCACCCACGTGCTAACCTCTCAACTTCATCACATATTTGTGAGCACTCTCTGTTCAAGTGGCTCTGCTATGGAGCTGAAGTCTTGTTGATAGGCCCTTGAAATCTGTTTAATTATCAAATTCCCATCAAACATTCCTTACATTCACAACAGTTAATAAATATAACGGATACAGTGAACCTAATTTTCCTTCAATTCAATGTAGAAATAAAAATCTACTTGTGCAAATGTTACCGATCTTTCTGCTTCAGATCATGAAACTACCTCATTTTGCCACGAAAGACAAAATAAAGTGTGATTGTGGCATGCAGCATGTTTAGAGTTAGGCAGGTATGCTTAATAGTGGGCATCAGAGTAGGGCAAAAATAAGTCTTACACACAAGAGCAAGAGCTCCTCCAATTTTCATGATACTTAACATGGGTCAAAGTCCAGCCTAAAGGGCAGCACGAGCAGCAGTGCATCCCACTGCCCGCTTGAGCAGTCAGCTCTCCAGACACCCCAGTAAGAGAGAGCCCATTCACCAGCCCATGGTTTTCCCCCACCAGAAGAACACTAAGTAAGCAGTGCCAGGCAGATAAGAGGAACAAGGCAGGAGAAACTTCCCAGCTCTCCCCCAGTCAGTGGTGCAGGTTATTTCAGCTACACCAGCACAGGCCGTCAGCAAAGCTCCCAGGGCAAGAGAGCTCATTCACTGTCCTGACTCAGTAAGGCATTCCTATCCCAGGGAACAACAATGTGCATAATATTTATGCACATTGCAGTAATATTTAATGGGAAAAAGAAGACCATAATCCAACACTGGAAGCTTTATAAAGGACTGTACAGAATTTTTCACACTCAAAATTTTCAACCTGTTAGAATACACCTTTTTGAAAAGTATGCTTTAGCTTAACTTTGTGCCACCTGACCTGACAAAGGACTGCATGGGTGTGCTCTGCATCTTGTGCTATTTGAGAGTTCACACAGTTGACTGCTTATTGCAGTCCCTTTCCCAGAAATTACTGATCTATTCTCAACACCTCTTAGGACAGAAATTGCTTCAGTTCAAAAAGGGAACTCTATTATTTCACAGGAGTCTAATGTGATAAAATTAAAAAAACTACAGTGCAAAAAGTTTTTGTTCAGCAGACCGTCCTGGATAAAAAGCTAATATAGCTCTCATCCTTTGAATATGGGCAAAAATTGGTAATTTTGGTTATGTTTTTAATGTGACAAATTGGAAATGCCAAGAGGAGGTGACACTTATTCTGGAGAATAGTTTCTGGGAAGTAAAATAATTCAAATGGAAAAAGCTTGGAGGACTTGCAAACAGCCATGCCATGTGGCTCTGTCTCTCAAGCTCTTACACCCACTCACAGTTTTGATGCACATAATTGCATTTTCCAAACGACTAGTGATTTTCAGCACTCAATTTCAAATGCATGCCAATGGGGTTTTGCCTTTAGGTATAAGTGGATTTTTTTGTTTTGAGGCAGAGAAGTCATGGAGTTTCATGTTTCTGCATGTAAAACCCACATAGCTTTAGATTTTGTCATAAGGTCAAATATTTAGCAAACGTGGGGGTTTACTAATCCAGGAGAGAAGCCTGTCTGTCTTTAACTATGCTGCTATATCTACTGGGGCTCCTGATGGACCACTGTCACTGTAATATCTCAGTGCACCTAATCAGAAATAACTAAATATTTTTCATGGCCTAATTCTTCCTTTCCTGCTACTGAGAAGAATATATATTTTGCTAAAGGAAGGTGGATTTTTTAATTTCTGATGAGTGTCTGTAAGAGGGAAAAATATTATAAAAATGCCCTTCGTTTTAGTCACTTCTGTGTTCAATGACGTTTTCTATGAGAATCTGTAGGTTAGATCTATATACTCAATAAGGATCTATAGAACAGAGCAGATCTAGGACAAAAAATTTTCCATACACATGCTTCCTTCCTGCTGATCCACAGAACATTTGCCAATAGCTTTAAAGTCAGAAAAATCAAATACCAAGAAAATTATTGTAGAACATATGTAGTTAAAAGGCTCTTCTTTTTAAAGATGTTATTTCTGTATGTATGAGTCTCCACTAGTTTTTTCCTAACTGATTTTCATTTGGGACCTTCACCGGCTACAGGACCACCCGGATTTTACATTTAGCTGAAACTCAAAAAAGACATTTCTGCTTTGGTGCAGATGTAGCTTTTGCCATTCAATTGAGATAAAAAGCTGAGATAGATATGATACACCAAGCCACAGAGAAGCCAAAAAAATCACCTGGGAGGTCTGCAGCACACTTACTATACCCTCACCAGATATCCAAGAACACCCATTGGAAAACTTGACTTTTTACAATGTTCCCAAGGTGTATGTACAGCACATTTAAAACATGAATCTTTTTATAAGTCATGTATGGCATACTGCTATCAATTCTCTGCCAGATTAAATCTTAGAATGAGAAGAGCTTTACTTCACATTTCCCCTACCAAAAAATTTAGAGCTACTCTTTGGGAAATATATTAGGAAGTATATTCATGGAAGCTGTGAGTTTGCCAATTACACATTATCTTCAATAACATTCTAATAGGTAAGTTCAGGTTCCTTACTTCCTTTCACATGAAGTACAGTTAGCTTCACTGAGATAAAGAGCTGGTAATATGAAAAAGATTCTGTTCATGATACCCTATATGTGTAAATACACAGACTACAGTTAAATTTTATTCTAAATTATTTAATTCCAAAGCCTAAATGCCTACATGCAAACAATATTCAAAATATATGCTACAGATATTTAGCTGCTAAAAATCACCACAATAGTCAAATTATCAAATTAAGAGTAAGAGATTGCCATGGCAACAGGACACTTTACCTAAGTTAATGCTGGCTGCCTCTCAGCAGAACTCATTAGCCTTGATGGACTCCTTGGCTAACAGAGTTACACAGCAGCTGGTACCCATGATAATTTGTTTAGAGCTGGTTTGGGTAACTGCACCATACATACTCTTTCAATGTAAACTTATCATACAAGGAACATTTCAATTCAATTTATGAGTAAAACTCTATGGCTTGTGCATCCAAAATGTCAGATTATCCCATTAGAAGAGGTAATTTCTGTTTCATTGAGAAAGGTTTAAAGTTCTTCAAAGACAAAGGGAATATTTTTAAATCAGTTTTTACTACAAGTTTTGGAGAGGTTTCGGATGATGCCATCATTGGATTTTTATTTTCCATTGCTATACATCTTTTATAGTAAATTATGGAAAGTGGATGTAATATGTTACAACTCTTACCTGGAAAGATTAGATTTTCCTTGCTGAAAATGACTGGCAGAGAGGCAGGGAGAAAAATACAGGGATATGTAACCCTCTCAGTGGTCTAATTTATTCTTGGGATGACATTCAGAAATCTTAGGAGATTGAGAATATTAGCTAGAGCTGGGCAGAACACATTTCTCATGTTGCTCTACCGGCTCTGCCCCCATAAATCCATGTCATTTCAGCCCTAAGCATTCCTGCAGGAGATGAATATTTGTTCTGATTATGTATTTAGGAGAAAAAGGCACACTTAGGATGATAGCAGGTAGTCACAGTTGTGTTGATTGCGTATACACTAGGATCAGGATTTCTGAAACCAAGCCATTAGAGGCTTAATACTATTCCCTGCATTTCCTACCAGATAAGATAGTTTTGCAAAGTTCAGCCAAATAAAAGGCTGTAGTAAGGCAATGTTGTGTGTAAGAATTAATATCAGAGGCTGGTCCTCAAACTTAGATGAGACCCTGATGTAACTAAATTATCCCAATTATATCTTTAGTACTGGGCTGGGCTAGACTGGCCCTTACTCTAAAATATTTAAATATCTAGATATCTAAAAGCTTCTCCTGATTTATGCCTGCCTATGCTGATCTCCAAGGATTTTCCTGGAGGTAGGATTCCTCCAGATAAGTCACTTTTTCAAGTCCAGGTTTGGAAAGGGAGAAAGAAGGCAAGGACCAAATGGAGATACCTAGCAGATAACAAACACAATGCAATAGAGAATAAAATTATCACATTCAGTTTCTGTATGGGAAATGCTGCTTTTTTATTTCCTCTCATCCCTTTTCCCTTCTTTAGTCTTTCTCGTTAGTGTAAACTTCATAGGCAAGTATGAAGAGCAATACAGACAAACACAGGACAGAGTGGCATGAAGTCTAGATGATGGCCTGTAATGAGCAGTGCTGGTTACACCCCAAGGGACAATACTGAATCTAATCCTATTTACCATCTCCATTAAGGATCTGGATGGTGAAGTAGTGTGGGGAGTGTGTACACTCAGCAAGTCAGCTGAATACCCAAAACTGGGAGGGGTGGCTGATCCACTAGAGGGTTGTGCTGCCATGTGGGGGAATCTCAACATCCAAGAGAAATGGGCTGACAGGAACCTCATGAAGTTCAGCCAGGGGAAGAGCAAAGTCCTGCCCCAGGACAGGAACAACCCTCATGCTGGGCACTGCCCACCTGGAAAGCAGCTTGGCAGAAAAGGACCTGGGATGTCCTGGTGGAGACCAAGGAGAACATGAGCAATGAACTTTGGTGCAAAAAAGGCTAATGGTGCCCTGGGCAACATTAGGCAAATTTAAGGGAGGTGATCCTTCCCCTCTACTCATCACAGGTGAGGCCACACCTGGAGTGCTGTGAAGAATCCAAAACTTCAGGAACAGAAGGTCCTTGAAAGGAGAGAAGCCAAATATTCACTAAGTTTAGGTCAGTAGGATTACTTTGAATCTTCCTACCCGTTAAATTCCCTTCTCAAAACTATCCCTTTCTGCAAAAGCTATGAGGATTAAAAAACTGTGTTTGTTCCCTTTTAGTGCCTACAAACAAAGCAATGAAGTAAGAACTAAGACAGCTGGTTTCTTTTCCATATACTGCTGCATTGCATGTTCTTGAAAGACTAGATTGGTGTACTTCCCTGTTTCTTTGTTCACCAAAATTATAGGGATAGCCCTCCTAACTGTATTGCAGTGGGGATTTACCAATAAAAAATACTGTGTGGACTCTGTCCTTACATGTATTCCAAAGCAAGTTACTTTACTGTCACAATGTACATATCTCATGTATAATGTCTGTACCAACTGTGTCCTGGTTTTTAGTTATCCTAGATAACTGGATGTGGAAACATGAAGCACATGTGGACACAATTTTGGAGCTCTTTCCTGCCCCTCTAGAGTAGAGGCAGACAATGAAGAGTAGTGATGAACATGGTCTTGAAGACTTATTGTGCTACTACAAATTTGGGTAAGAGAATGAGTTTCATTGCTGTGGTCTGTGTGAGATGCCTTTTGGGCCTCTGAAACAGAATTTTTCCTTGGCTCATTACTGTAATATGTAACTGTAGTGTCCTGCAATTGCTGTTGGTGTCCTGTATCAGTTACCTGGCTGCAAACAGGTCTCTGTTTAGACTTAATCAGGCAGTGATTTGTCTGCTGTATCTGCAAGAGACATATTTGTGGTCATGTAATAGGGAAGTTGCTATGTGGTTGCTAGATCTCCCTTTTTCTTCTTCCCTGGCTGTCTCCAGCACTGTTTATCAGACTTCTTCCAGGAGCCTCGTTCAAATTTCAGAGCAAAGAAGATTTCTGAAATATTTCTCAGATATCTGTCTTTGCAACTGCCACATTGTGCCTTTTTACCATATGAGAAATTCATTCTTTTCCTTGAGTGGAGCATATAGAACCTTCCCTCTTATAGTACCTTCTGGTTTCGCTCTCTCATACATGTTAATTTTCACAGCCTGACAATAGCAAAGTGGAGAAAAATCATTATTCAGCATCTCCAAATCTCTAGATGTAAGAAGAGCACTACTGCAAACTTGGTACACTGTAAGGCTGAATCTGACCCATGCTTCTTAAACCATAAGCCATCTGTTCTTGAGCCATCTGGATTTGCTTTGATTTCTGATGGGCAGATAATGTTGCTGAAAGAAAGCATGTGTTAAAACAGAGAAAAATAAATGTCACCAGTGTGGAACTTTAAACAGAGAGATTAAATCTGAGACACTGGAGACTGCAAAGTTTTTTCTGGATAATTAGTAATTTCTATAATTTTCAGAGGCAGGTCTTTTCACAATTAAAAAATCTGAAGAACCTTACACAAAGTGCTCCTAAGAATTTCCAGTAACAGCCATTTTTCAGCACAACAGTATGACCATCTATCTTTATTACAGCAAAAACTGACAAGGCAAACATACATCAGTGCCCTTTAACATGTTACTAATAAGGAAGTGAATTGATGTCGGTCTTTCTGTGAATTGAATGTCTTTTCCCTTCCATTCATTCAGTAAAAATAGGTTTGATTTTTATCCTACAGGAATGTGCACATTAGTTAATCAAGCCCAAAACAGCCCCCAAACCTCTAAACCCCTGAGATCTGTGACCTTTTAAATGTGAACACAGTGTAAGACAGGTGCATCTTTAAACACAGTTTCCCTGTGTGGTTATTTCAGAGGCTATAAGATGCCAATTATGTTTTGCCACAAGAACACGGCAGCAAAGTGCAAAAGATGCTGAGGGTCATTTCACAGTAGTCTTTGATTCAATAACAAAAAAAGAACTTAGCCAGCATTGTCAAAAAAAATGCTGTATTTGCGTCTGGATGTACCCAGTAAATTATATTATGCAGACAGGATCCCAAGCAATGGCAAGAAGGGCTGCAAACGTCACACCTGTAACCTGCACATAGCCAGATATTTGTCCCTCACATCCAGCCCCTGCAGGTCAATGCTTCTTTGAAATATCTCAGTGGCCCTTTGACAAAGGAGAGCCTCATGAGCCACGCATCATAAATAACTAACTGGATGCAAAAAGAAACCAGTACAACTTTAAAGTGGGAACTTTGTGTTTTTCAAACAGACACTTCTGTTTCATAAATCACACATCTGGAATAACAGAAATAGTTACAAAGTAGTGTTTGGATTGTAAACCAAGGACTTACTAAGTTGCAGTGTCCTGGTTTGGCTTTCCCAGAATCTTTGTCCTCATGCCATGTGATGTTTTTATTGATGACTCACTATGAAAGTGTTACTGATAAAGTTTGTGGGTGTACAGATACCAGAGGAATTTCAAATGAAGCAGGGAATACATCATGTACAAGAAGCTGGTAAAAAAAAAAAAAAAAAAAAAAAAGATGAAGGCAAAATCTGTTTAATTTAAAATGGTTTAATGCAGAAACAGGACACGAAGGCAGATGTCATCCTTATACCAAACTTAGTCTTAGAAAAAGATAATTCTGAAATCAATTTGCAAACCATAATGGATAATCTGTTGAATTTGAGCTACAGTAAAATGTTTTAGCTAAGAGGGATAACAGACTGGGGAAATTCTATCATCTGCAAAGTTGGCACTAGGATACAGTCCAGTGACAGTATCCACATTTTGACAAGGAATCAGACTAGAAGCATGAGAAATATAAAGGGATTGGAAAACAAATCCTAAAATGAATGACTCAAAGACCTGAATTGATTAAGCTTATCAAAAAAGGGCTAAGACCTGAGCTGATTTCAGTCAAAGCATCTATAAGGGAAAACCAGTCAATGACAGAGGGATATCCAACCAGCTGACAAAGATTTGGAAAGATACTACAGTTGGAAGCTGAGACTCCAGCCATTCAGGTAAAAATGCCAGATCCATATTATTCAAACCTTTAACTCCAGCTGGGGTATCTTTTTTCAAAAGATGCAGTCTAGTACTCAAACAAATTCTCCCAGGAAAGTCCCACATCCTTCTGCTAAGGGAGGTCAGAGCTGATCGGGGTGTTCTTCTCTGACAATAGATTACAAACAGGAAAAATTAAGCATCTTATGAAAAATATTCAATCAAAATTGGGCCCTGTTCCACTGGAAGAGCAAATTGTCAATGAGCAGATGGAATACAATTTGCACATTACAGTGGGGTTTATCTTTCCTATCTTAAATGGCAGAAGATAGCCTAAAGTGGTTGGCTCCTCCAGCTTTTTTGTACTGTCACTTGAAAAAAAGATGTGTCTCCCAAAGACTACTCAAACCTTCTATCTTTCTCCTAGATTATAGAGTAAGCATAGACAACCAGATAACTACTTTTAAACAGATAAATTCAGGGGTAAACAAAGTCTCACCATAAAGGCAAAGGGACAAACATACATAAATGGTTATTTCCTGGCAAATTTAATTTTACAAAACTGCATTAGATGAAATCATTCATAAAGGCCAAATCATTCACATACCACAAATTCACAAATCATTCATAAAGACCTAGTAACTGAATAAGTTAAAAAGTATTTTTCATGGACTGAGAATTTAGGGGCTGGACTAAATGATCTCCCAAAGTCCCTTCCAACCCTAAAATTCTATGATTCTGTGACCATTTGCCATTAAATATGTAATTTTTTAAATCTTTTCTTTACTTTATCTTCATGTTATCAAACACTGTTGAAGCAGTGTCCACAGGACTTTGATACAACACAAAATTTCATTAAAAAAAGAAGTGTTTAGAGATTACATTTGTCCAATTCAATCACAAGAAAAATAGAGATGTTTATTGTTACAGCAAAAATCTTTCCTCATGTCCTGTAACTTCACCTACATGAGTAGTTTTACAATCTTTCAGCCTATGGGTCAAGTTTTTGAGTGAGATAAAATAGCAAAGTTTTGCTGAAATCACTGCTATTTCATGCAAGATCAGGGGATGATGAATACAATTATAAGACAGCTAATTAATAGACTTTCAAGTGCATATTCATTTTTAGTGTTTATATAATCATATTTTGAACAAAAATGCTTTCTCAAATCAAAATTCCATTAAATATGTATGAGTCTAACTCAGTATAAATTGTCAGTAGGGTATTTTCATGTATTTTCATTTTCAATAGTGCTGAGTCAAGACCAAAGCCCCAAATCCGAAGAAATTTTGACTCAGACCTGAATACTGAATTACATTCATAGAACATGAACTAAATAGTCATGGGCTAGAAGCCAGACTTGCAGGAGTTTCAGCTACAAAGCAGAGGCTAATAGGAGTTATCAGCTGTAATACATGTGTCATTAATACTGCAGGAGCTATTTTGAGCAATACACAAGCTGACACAGAGCCAGATCTGCCCTTGTCTTTACTCACACTGCTGTTCCCAATACCTGCTGCACCCATGGTATCCTATAAAAATAGTTTGTAAATCTCTGCCTTAAACTGCTTAGGCTGTATTTGTTACAAGCAGACTGGCTGTGGTAACTAAGTGCTCTCCTCCTCCATGGACAAGCACAGCCTAGTCCAGAAGGGATCATCCATCAGGGATATCCCAACTACACTGGAATGCTCCCTGATGCTCAGAGCCCCAAAAGGCCACTAAAACAAATGAGAATAGCTGAAGTTCTCCACAAGACATTTCCATGCTCCACAGGTTTCCTTCTGCAGGAGAAGTCATCAGGGAGCTCCATCTGATGATTTTCCTTCTGACTTGCACCAGCAGAGCAGTTCAAGTCAACCATAAAGTAGCATTTGGCACCAGATCCAATCAGTCAGCCTTTTGACAGAGTTCAGATCTGAACCCCAGTTACATTGCCCAGGCTCATTTCTACCTTTAAAATCATGTTCTAGTTAAATGAGCCCTTGCTACAAACTTAAGAAGGAAAGTGTAATTTAGAAGAGTGGAAAGTATTATTTTAAGGTTGATTAATTGAGTAGGCACCATGCTGAACACCACTTCCAGAGGCAAGGGATGCACGGTGTTACCAAATGATTATTTAATGACTCATAATCCCTGTGCATGAGATGTCACTCCTGAGGAATTAGTTTTAAATGGGATAGTGGTGTCTACTCAAGATGTGAAGCTAGATGTCAAATCACCATAATAGCTACATTTTTGCATCAGCCAACATCAAATTTCAGCAGCTTGTGGCTGGAATCACTAATGCATATATCCACTGCTGGAATGATTCATGACTGCAGAGTAAGAAAAATGATTTACAAAAAGCTTTTGGTGCCAAATGCTATACTTCAATGACTTAAACTTTGAACCAAAATATTTATATTCCTGCTTTTGAATATCCTATTCAATTTAGCACTTGCCAATTGGCAAGCTGCCCTCCTGTAATTGTTATCCAGCCACTACCTACATGGAAAACACATGCAGATCCCACAGCAGAATATTGTTCACAGATTTAGCAAAGACACGAACAAATGGAAAAGATCCAGAGACAGCAAACGTTGTAGGCCTGATTTGCAGGATTCGTCGTTTCATCTGCCTTCAACAACACAGTCTGTAAAAGACCACTTCATGTAAACTTTTATAGAAAAAAAATTTACAAAAAATGCATAGAAGCGTTTCTTCTAAGAGAAGCAGCTATTGAATTCTTTTGTTGGTATTTAATAACTTAGAATTGTGGGACAATAATAATGGCTCCATATGGTCTTTGTAAAATACAGTGCGTTACCCTGATTTCAAAATTTACTTGAGAATAAATAAATGGATGTTCTGGGTCAGATCGAAAGTCCAGCTAGACCCAGCAACATCTTTCTGACAGATGCTGAGTTCTCAACAGATGTGTTCAACTGAACTTAACCATGGGTTTAAAGTCAACACCGCTAAACAGAGAGAGACTGAAACAGAGAGGTGTGAGCGACTGAATTAGAGCCTGCTTCTGAGGTGATAAATATGCAGCGTATTATTATACTGCCATGGAAAGCTAAAATAATCATGGATTAATATAGAGAAGTTTCAGTATCTGTCCTGTATAGATTTAGTAATCTTGATATAAAGTGGTAGGCAATGGACAAAGGAAAAAGCCTCAAAAACACATTCACTGGTCTCCCAGTTTCATCCCACAGTTTCTTTAAATAAAGTATTGTACATGCCTCTTTCATGTGGAAAATTGCCTTGGCATGGGGGTTTCACTGTCTCCTTTTTAATTGGATTTATCATTTGTATCATAAATGTTAATAGCTGTGTTATTGCATTATCATTCATCCAAGCAGGTGGAGAGCTGCCCCAAGCCATAAACAATGAAAAGGGGAGCTTCGTGAGCACTGGAGAGCTCTGCCTTACTCCTGATGGAATATGCTGGGGTGGAGAGCAGTGGCTATCAGGGTTTCATCCTAGAATTTGGGTCAAACATGGATGCGTGCCACATCCAAGCACCAGAGAAGAAGCAGGATCTTTCAAAACACTGAGCTGCCTTAATTCCTGATGACTTTACTGATGATGAAGAAATTGGTTGAAACAGAACTAACAAGACATGAGACCACAGGCACATGCTGCAGTACGTTCAGATAACTAGAGGAGATCAGACAGCTCTTTTACAGCTGCTAATTAGAGAGGTCATTTTGGATAAATGTGTGATGTGTTCATCACTCAGCATTTAATCAGCTATGTGTGATGTAGATTTTAAGCGGTTTGTAACAAACTGCTTTAAAGACATATTCTCAGTTGTTCAGATTAAAGACCAAATATAAAGGAGGTATTTAGGCAGAATGATGTGCAGGGTCTTCACTCATTCTTTCAGGATATCAAATCCAGGAGGACTGCATCATGAGGAAACAAACTGGACATCTAAGTTTATTCCAGTGAGTGGGAAAAAAATAGCTAAAAATTGAAATTAAACCATGATTCAGACAAAAATCCAAACAGGAATTCTATAAAAATCTGTCCATCTCTTGGTAGAGGATAGATGTTTGTATGTAAATAGGACATGCTTATATGAGAGTCTGATGACAGCTGAAAATAATGGTATGAGCTGAAGTGCTTTAGATGCCCATTTCAGGAGACTTCCAAAAGTGATGAGGACTCCCTTCCTGCTGCATAGTGACCTACTGGTTGAAGCTTTCACCTGGTATACATGAGACAGAAGTCCAGTTAGTCTTTGGTTAAGGGCTTTCAGATGCACAGCTCCTATAGAGTAAATCCAGACAGCAACTAACTTTGAAAGCTTCTTGGAAGAACTGCATCCAAGAATGCAAGATTCATCACACCAGGAGATCAAGAGTGAGTCTAACTCCTTATCTGAATGTATCATGAGCAGCAAGGACCAAAACCCACACCTCCCACTCCCTGGGTGATCATGCTCTAAAATTAGCAGGCCTAAATTCCACCTTAATTAATTGTTCATAAATTTTTTGGTTGTTTTTGTTTGTTTGTTTGTTTGTGTTTGTTTGTTTGTTTTCTTGCACCTTGCCCTATGTTCTCATATATCTAGCTAGAAAACAGGAATACAAATGGTGTTGTTTGGAGAGAGCAGGGATAAATAAAAAGTAAAGAAAAGCAGAAGAACTCAATTAAGCAATATTTCATCTACTTTTAGTGTTTTGCCATACAAATTTGTTAAAAGAAAATATCAATCCTCCATATATTGAAATCATTGCTTAGTGAATCAACTCTGCAGTACAAGTTACTTCCCGAATCCTTCAGTGCAGTTCAATGTCTGATACTGACATGAAAGAGGATCAGCTTTTAATTAATAAATGTTAGTCAGTTAGAGTCTCTATCCTGATCATTCATATTGGGTACAGCTCAATCCAATTGGCATCAATATTCCAAATATCCAGTATGTGTTTTGTTGTTTCCTAACTATTCACAAAAAGGATTTTTAGAATAAAAGCTTGGCTGACCAACAATCAGGTTTCACAGCTGACATCTGAATATTAACTATGTGCCTTAAAAGCAAATTATCACAAATGTAGCCCTTTCTTTAACCCTTTAGATTTGTGTTGTGAAAGATAGGCCTCATAACAACAAGCTGCTCTTTATTGGGAAACTTGCATGTACTTTTAGGATGTTGACATGCACATTAATTTAACTGGAAGGAGCTAAAGGGAAAAATTAGACTGCAGAAATAATGATAATAATAATAATAATGATAATAATAATAATAGGAATAACAACAACAACAACAGTAACATACAACTGGATTGTGCATAGAGTTTTCCAGCTATAAATCACAAAGGCATTAGATATTATTAAAGCCATTTTAGAGATGAAACAAAGAAAAGAGATCACTTGCCTGAGGTCACCAAACAAGTTACAGCATTCAGTCTTTTGCTGTCATCTTACACCAGCATCTGTGATCTGGCCTTGCATAGCAGCATATGAGTCACTAAATGCTCTGTGTTCAGTTTGAAAATTCCGTGGGCATGAAATCCTGGAAAGAAGCAACAAGTACCCAGGGAAAAGGTATCTGTGTGAGAGAAAATGGAGACAAAATAAACAGGGATTTTTTTTATTCAGCAGCAGGCACTACAACATGGAGGAAGAGAACAGCTGAGAACTTAAGCATAAATTTTCCAGGATGAAAAAATAAGAAAAAGGAGGAAAAAAAAGCTAGAAAAGAGTATAAGCCCCCCACAGATTTCAGAAGTGGAAAGAGAAAGACAAACAGCAGAAGTGGGAGAAATGACAGAACTTTCTTTGTGAGAAAAAGCAGGACCATTAACACTTGCAGCAGAAGAGTCATTCACAGGCACAAAAACGCTGGAAAATCTTTGTCAGCTACAGCTTCAGGAAGTCACCTGGGAGCCATCCCAGAGCTGTTCTAGCACACTGACAAGCCCTGTCCTGCTCCACAGCGCAGCCCCTCGGGGTTCAGCAGTGCCTGGGTTTGCTCTGACATTTGCTGGTGGGGGTAGCCACTGGGGAGCAAAGGCACCAGTGGGATTCCCAGTCCAAAGATGGCTGGGAGGACTTCTCAGAAAGTAGGTGGTGCTGGAAACAGATTCCTTCAGGGGAAATGAAAATACTCAGCTTGTATTTCACTTGCCAGTTAAAGGGCTGAGAATCTAAGTGGCATGTGGCACACAGACCTGGGAATGTACCTCTTAAAATGACAAAGGATTCAAAAAATATAGACAAGGTTAAAATTTCTCCCAAGCAGGAGGAAGTAGTAATTTCCAAGGAGGATGCTTGTGGATGAGTAGAAATTGATTTCCCTTGGCTGACTCGTCTTTTGATGACAAAGTGATAAAAAGTTTCACCTATGAATGTCTGGCAGAGGTCAGCAGCTGCAGCAATACCCATTACTCTAATTAAGATAGCAGGACATTGTATAAATTTCAGTAACTCCAAAATGGCTGAAGTTTAAAAAACTAAAACTTTCCCATACCATGCACTTCCCACAGAAATTTTTTCCAGGTTTCTTCAGAATAGTAAATAAACCAACCTGAGCTATAGGTAACAATAAAACACTATTTGGTGAATACCAAGCATGACATTTTTGTGAAGTGACAGTGCTATTTGTGTGGCTCTAAGAGCATGGAAAAGAATGAAATCACTGACAGAAATTTTCATGGTGGTTTTTTGAAATGCCTTCATAGAAAATTCTAGGCACATACATGCACTTCACACAGGGTGACACTTCTAATACTCCCTTTTTGTTTCTATATACTTTTCCTCTTAACATTTTTTCTTAAATAACATGAAAATTCAATGTCAAAATTTTCCAAAGTTCAAGAGCGAGATTGTTCTAAATATTCAAAAGTTAGAGCATTTGACTCATCCCCATAAGCATATGTGCACATGAGTCCAAAAATCTCAAAAACCTCGGAGAGGGTTTCATTTTACATCTAATGAGTCACTGGGAGTTTAAGATTTTAATCTACATGAATGTGATTCTGAAGCTGAGATTTACTAAAAATGCAGAATTTCATTGCTCCCATAGAAGTCAATGAGTGTTTTATCAGTATAATATATATGTACATGTTAAAACACGGGATAAAAATTACGGTTGGAAGTACCTGCCAGATACTTTCATGAAACTGTCAATCACAACAGAATTATAATCTAAGTACTTCTTGGAACAGACCAAATGAAAGGTCATAAATAATTCATTCTTAGCATCCTACATACTATTTTGAGTACTTGAGGCAGCATTTCACCATAAATGTATACCAGGGCATGAACTAAATGATTTGCAAGCCTAATATAAAAAAAAACTAAATAGAACTGTCCTTATTGCAATTTGGGCCATTCTATTTATAATAATTCCTGTCTGTGAGAAGCTCAAAATGAGAGTCTTGTCTGATTTTGGATCAGTCTGGAAAAGTCTTTTCTTCATGGTAATCACCTTCTTTCAAAGTTGGATCAGTTCCAGAAAGCTCTCAGTGGACAAACCAGGGAGCCTGTGTTCATCTCATAAGTGAGGATCCAGACACCATCCCCAGGCATTGTCAGCATTCCAAAGACCAATTCTTCTGCTTTATTCAGTCCTGTTTATTCCTAAATATATAGGCGTTATATCCTGTTTATTATAGATTACTTAAGACAGAGGTCCCTATTTCACATATTTCTCATATATTCATTGGCCTCTTCTTGGGACTGGATACAAGAATCACATCATTCTTAAAGACAAAAATTACTTATTGATGTGTATTGTCTTTGGTGGCAGGTGAGAAGTCTTAGAATTACACAAGAAAGTTAAGCAGAGGATATTTTTCTTGTTTTCAGTCTTCCAGGGAGGTCTGAACCACCCTCTGATTTGAATTTGGCTCAAAATTTGTTTTGAAATTTCCTGAAGTCACTTACAGCAGAGGCAGTGCACAACTGGAAGCAAAAATTCTTATCTCAACAGATGGACTGGCATAGAAGTGATGTCTGTGGTCTTGTGATGTTGACTGTCAAATCAACAGATCAAGAACACCTGTTTTGCCTGCACTGTGAATTCCTCAGATTGAAAAAATAGAGGTACTCGAGGTGGATTTTTCTATAATTCGCTGAACTAAGAAGAGAATTTTCCAGAGTGGTTGATGCTCATCAACTACCTTGCCATGGGCAGTAACTTTTTCCTTAGGGTGTCTCTTGCCAGATCACATGGGAGATCTGAATACTTGACACACAAATCTGCTGTGGGCTGCTTACATTCTGTGTGTGCTTAGTCTGAGAATTCATTGCTATCTGTCATTATTTTTCAACCATTAGCTTAGTTAATGCCACCATTTTTCAAGGCAACATTAGCATAATAAAATATTCCTTCACGTATTGAGGATAATTATCCCCTATCTATTAGCTCGTTCTTCAATTTGTTCAAGGATTGTTTCTCCAGGTTGTTTTGCTGTAATGCTCACTAGCATCAATCAAACAGCAGTCAACTGCAAAACTTCCCACAGCCCCTGAAATGATTTAGAACCACTCAGCTGCTCACAATAGCATCTTTTACATGTGTTGCTCTGTCATCCTTTTCTTGTCATCCTCACCATTCACAGCTTCTGCTAATTAGAATGCAAGACTGTTATTTCTTTATGTGCCTGTACCTCATCCAGCCTCACAAGATGTCAAACTTCACGGTGCTTTGCAACACAAGTGGATTGTTGACAAGGTAAGCCAGTGTTGAAAATAAACCTGCCCTATATATATTTATAAACACTGGTCATTTCATGTCAATGCACTCTAATCCATCCCAAGGGATCTACTAACAAGAACCTCAGTTACCTTTGCCTTCAGGGGCAGATTGTAACATTAAATTAGGGGATTACTCTGAAAAGTGCTGAGGAGGTTTTTCCACAGGGATAACAGCCAGAACTCTGGACAAAGGAGGACTGATTTGCAGTCAAAACTGAAATCTCTGGCACAAGATCAGGGCAACCCAGGATGTGTCTGATCTTGACTGCTCCCCACTGCTATCATTTTTCTCCTCTAGGTATGACCTGGGCACATTAGACCTATTCAAAGCTTTTCTGGTGTAAGCCAGATCTGTTGTAAGGTTTTCTCCATAAGAAAGTCAGGCCAATTCTTGGAGAAGGTAAATGGGGAGAAAAATATTAATCATCTCTGAGTTAATGGCCAGTGTGTTATTGAACCTCTTGAGAACTGTTGTTTCTTCCATGCACTGCCCAGAGTAAATCAAACTATCTTCCCCTAAACCCATCAACCAGGCTGGGACATTATAGGATCCCTTGGGTATGGAGGAGTGATTGGTGTGGTCCAAAGCTGTTGTTGGGCTTTCTGGCATGACCTGGATCTGTTGCAAGATTTTCTCTGCCAGGAGTCAAGCCAGCCCTCAGAGAGGGTACTGGGGAGAAAGGCATTGAACCAGTGACTGAAAGGTATTACTGCTGAGGGAGAGTCAGTGAGGAAATTGTAATGATAATTTTTCTCCTTCCAGTATGGCCTGCCCTCATAACAATTGGCATGACCTACAAGCAGATGTGGATGAAATTACAAGTCTGACAAGAAAATGTGAACTGAAACCTGGCAAAGAAAAGGCAGTTTGTCCCATTTTGGGTGCTGCCCTTAAAGGACCACAAAAAGAGCCACTGGCTACTCAGAAATCCTAGTGTGAATATACATATAAACACTGATCATTCACCCTTCTTTGCCCCAGGGCATCTATTAACAAGAATTTGAAGTACCCTCACCTACAGGGCCAGGTTTTAACATCTTGTTTGTGGTAAATTTGCGTGGAGAAAGGCTGATCTACAACAAAGGCTCAAGGCCAGAGCTCTGGAAAGAATAAGCACACACAAATTGTTTGTTTCATGAAAGTATGCAATATAAATATGATAGAACTGCATTTTGTGTGTGTCTGTGTGTGTGTATGTAACTTTTAGGTATCTCCCTAAAGTGGTAGTAAGTGTATGATTATGATAGCAAATGAATGCATATGTTTTGCCACCAAAAACATTCTCTATATGTGCCTCGCCCTCTCCCCTAAGTCTGATTCAGAAAGTCTTCATATCTTTTTTCGGCTGAAATGGTCATCTCAGGATAGTGTACAGATGGACTTGAACAAGTGTAAAACGGCATGAACTGGTGTCTTGAACAGATAAATTGGATGGCACCTACACCAACTAGATGTAGTTTTGGAAGAAACACAAACTTTTCCCCTCAAATGTCTCTGAAAAAGAATACTTTGATATTTAGCAAGAAAGCTACACGGACTGGAAAGACATGAGATATTTGCACCAGCCTCTAAAGAAAAACAAAATGCTTTTCCTTTGCTTGTTTAATTAAAAATTAAAAAAAAAAAAAAACCTCAAGCAAAACTAACATTTCCAAATAACTCTACATGAATTCAAACCACTGGAAATCAGTTCCAGGCCAAAAACTGTGGGAGAAATGGCATCTAAATCCCAGATGATATTGCAGGCTTAAACACAGAAGTAGAACAACTTATCTTTTTTTCCACAAAGTGTGATCTTCAACTGTTTTAGGAACTAAAGACTATGACTAAGCCCATGAAGCTGACAGCCAACCCGTTCATCACTATTTTGCTTGTAAATAATTTTTCATCAAATAAAATTAAATCTTTCTACACATAATCAATTTACTTAACTTCATTAGTGTTGCTTATCTACTAATTCATAATGAAGTAAGTAACAAGGCATTGAGGAATGTGTAAGTAATAAATTAAAGATGCAAACCATTGTTGGTCATCTGACTGTTAAATGAAGGTATTCTCATCACTGGAACATGCAAAAAGTACACCCACTTCTAGTTTTATCTGCTAACCATGGAGTGTATATAAATCCTTTGACTGTTTTCTTTCTATCATTCTAAGAACTTTCCTGTACTTCTGACATTATACTGTTTTTTAGTAATATTGAGAAACATCCCATTGTAGATGATCTATTTGAATAAGCTTCTTTTTTAACTACAGATTCCTCATGTTGGAATTTTAATTGACAAGGATCAACACCCATTAAAGGAGACAAAGCAAAAGTGCTTCCTTCATGGATATTGTAATTCAACCATTCATTATTAATTCCTTATATTTGATTACAATTTAAAAGAAAATATGTATGTATTTTATATTTCCTTTTTTTTTTTTTTTTTTTGATCGTTTGGGATGAGTGACAAGTGAAATCCTGGTTGTACTCAATTAACTAGGAATTTTGGTAATGATATACTGGATCCAATCCAGTATCTTTTCATGAATGTGGATAGCATCAAAAGTGTTGTAAGCAAAATGAACAAATATAATTTTACACTGGATTTCATTAAAACAATTTTTTCTTTATTTTATATCTTAGCATTTAAAGGATATGAATGCCTAGTTGTTGTTGTTGTTGTAACAGCTAAAACTAATCTTCATTTGCTGTGTTAGTAATAGCACTTCTTTGTTAGACTCTGTTAACACAAATAGAAGAAAGTCAGTTTTTACAGGCAGAGAATTAAAAACCAATGCTCCTTCAAGATAGAAAGAGATAGAGAGAAATGGCAGGGATATGGGAAGAAGGCTTCATTCACATAAGCTGACATATGAACAGAATAGAAAAAAACTGTGGATGAAATTTCTCTTAAAATTAAAGCTGAGTAGAATGTAACTATCTTAAGAAATTTAGATATACCATGATTGCTTTTGTGCAGACACAGGAAAGCATCTGGCTTCATCCTAGAACTGCAGGCAGCCTTCAAAAACTCCTTCAGACATATGGGCTTTGCATATGCTGTGCAATGCCTCCCAAAGTACCTTGGTGGCTGACCCCTTCTATTTCCTCTGCTGTCCCCTGCCTCAGAAGTTTCCCAAGTATGTCCAAGAGCAGTAGAAGGAGCTTCAGAATCATTATCAATTTTCTTGGCCCTCTAGCAACCCTTCTACTCTGCACCTGAGCTTTCTGCTCTTTGAGCAGCTGATGTTTACTGCCATGTTCCTCAAGTACAGGTGGTGGGTCACAGTTCGTGCCTCTGCTTCACCCTGCTAAGTAACACAGCTTGTCTCTTGAAAAACCTTATGCAAAAATACAGCTTTTTCATTAACAAAATGATAGAATGTTAAGGGTTGGAAGGGATCTTAAAGATCATTTCATCCCAACTGCCTGGATGATGGGCAGGGACACCTCCCACTAGATCAGGTTGCTCAAGGCCTTATCCAGCCTGGCTTTGAGGATAGGGGCTCAAACTGCCAGGATTGGGGCAGCCACAACTCCCCCTGGGCAAACCTGTTCCAATATCTCACCATCCTCACAGTAAAGAATTTCTTCCTAATACCTAACCTAAATTTACCTCTTTCAGTATGTTCCCCTTGCTCCCTGTCCTATCACTACAGTTCTTGATGAAGAGCCCATGCAGCTTCCCTGAAGGCCCCCTTCAGACACAGGAAGGAAGGTTGCTATGGGGTCTCCATGCAAACTTCTCTCCTCTAGGCTGGACAGCCCCAACTTTTTCAGCCTGTCTTCCTAGGGAAAGCTCTCCACTCCTTTTATCAACTTTGTGTCCCTCTTCTGGACATGCTTCAGCAGTTCCATGCTATTCTGACATTGGTGGCACCTGAACTGTACACAATGTTCCAGGTGGGGTCTCAGAAGAGCAGAACAGAGGAGGAAAATCGTCTCCTTCACCCTGCTGCCATGTTCCTTTTGATGTAGCCCAGGATTTGTTTGTTTTCTGGGCTGAGAGCACACACTGCTGCCTCATGTTGAGTTTTTCATCAACCATCACCCCTGAGTCTCTGCAGGGCTGCTCTTAATCACTTCTGCACTCAGCCCTTAGGTGTACCTGGGATTGCTGCAACCCAGATTTAGGAGCTTGCAGTTCACTTCATTGAACATCATGAGGTTTGCATGGGCCCACCTCTCAAGCTTGCCCAGGTCCCTCTGGATGGCATCCCTTCCCCCCAGAGTTTCAGCTGCACCACATAGCTTGGTATCATCAGCAAACTTGCTGAGGGTGCACTCAATCCCACTCTCCATGTCACCAACAAAAACAGTATCAGCCCAAATGAGACCCCAAAGGGACACCACTCATCAATGGCTCCATCACACATCCACTGAAGCTGATCCTGTTATCATAGGACAACATGAAATCATGCACCATCCTCACACACAGATCCATGAAAGTCCTATTGCAGAACCATAATTTTGGAAATGTCAATCCTAACAGCTATATCTTGGCAAAGAAGAGCAGAAGGCCAACAGAAGAACCTTGAGAGTCAAGACAAGGACAGAAAAACTAAAGAGTATTTGCAGCAGAAACAAATACCTCAGGTACTGCTCTTGACAGATATTTAATGTGAAGGGTTGTTGATGCAGAGCACTGCTTCACCTCCCTGGAGTCCCTAAAGATTAAGAGGCTAAAAGCCTCATGCAAACGAGAAATATCTTTGTCAAGGAAGCAGACATCCTTCCTTACTAGGTAAAACTGAGTGGATTTGGTGATCAAAGGGAAGAAGTTCAATACCTGCTGACATA
Source organism: Chaetops frenatus (assembly GCA_013400775.1). Lineage (NCBI taxonomy): Eukaryota > Metazoa > Chordata > Aves > Passeriformes > Picathartidae > Chaetops > Chaetops frenatus. The sequence continues at coordinate 434,158 of VZTR01015517.1, forward strand.
CTTTTAAAAGATGTAGTTTACATAATACACAGTTATACCTCAGACACTGAGGTAACCCCTGAGTGCACTGAAAAGGCAAAAAGATCCAATACCTTCTCTTCATTTGTGTTTGTTTTAATATACTTACAAAGCATTCAAAATTTTTTCCTGCAGCTGAAAACATTCTGTAAAAGACCGTATCTCATATCTATTTTTAAGATCATTTCTAGCCAGCCAAAATTCTCAGAAAGGAAGTATCCTTAAATTTCAGGTTTCCAACAACCTCTGACTCAGTCTCTTAACACATCTACAATATGGGTAAGATAGCATTACTAGCTTTTTTGTGCTGTAGATTTCTGTTCTATATTCTATCTTAAAAGCACACACAAGTATGACCTTGTTATGAAAGTTCTGCTAACAAACATTTCCTTTACAACACAGCCCTTCCAAGTATACCTTTCCTTTCTGATTTCTGAATAGCTCTTCTTTGATGGCAACCCTAGCCTTATTCAATACAGGGACATTGCTTGTTAGCTGGTTTGGTTGGTTGATTTTCATTATTTTCTACTCCAGAATTGTGGTTACAAAAAATGTCTTGCCATTTGAGAGCTATTTCCTTTGACTCTCAATTTGAATACAAACATTCAAATACATTTTTGTTTTTTAGTAGTGTCTCATTTACTTACGTATATCTCATCATTCACCATAAACCAGAGGAAATGATTAGTGACCTGTGCCAATTCGACACCTACAGATCTGTGGGCCCAGAGGGGATGCACCTGAGAGGAATCAGAGAGCTGGCAAAAGGGCTTGCCAAGCTACTTTCAGTCATTTACCAACAGTCTTGGTTAACCAGAGGACTCCCAGGTGACTGGAAATTAGGAGATGTGATGTCTGCCTACAAGAAGGGTTGGGAGGAGGATCCCAGTAACTACAGGTTTGTCATCCTCCCATCCATAATGGGGAAGGTCATAGAGAAAATCATCCTGAGTGTAATCACCCATGCAGGACAACCAGGGGATCAGGCCCACTCAACATAGGTTTACAAAAGGCGGGTCCTGCTTGACCAACCTGGCCTCCTTCCACGACAAGGTGACCCAGTTAGTGGATGAGGGAAAAGCTGTGAATGTTGTTTATCTTTACTTCAGTAAAGCCTTTGACACTGTCTCCCACAGCACTCTCCTTGAGCAGCTGGCTGTTCATGGCTCAGATGGGTGCACTCTCACTGTGCAAAATCCTGGCTGGATGGCTGAACCCAGGGAGTGCTGGTGAGTGGAGCTTCATCCACTGGTGGCTGGTCATGAGTGGTGTTCCCCAGGGTTTGGTGTTGGGGCCAGCCCTATTTAATACTTGTATCATTGATTTGGATGAGGTGATCAAGGGCACTCTCAGTAAGTCCAAAAACACCAAGCTGGGTGAGAGTTAATCTGCTGGAGGGTAGGAAGGTTCTACAGTGGGATCTAGACAGGCTAGACTGATGGGCTGGGGACAACTACAGGAGGTTCAAAAAAGTAGAGTGCTGAGTCCTGTACTTGGGTCACAACAACCCCATGCAGTGCTACAGGGTAGGGGAAGAGTGGCTTGAGAGCTTCTGTCAGAGACCAGAAAGAGTAATCTGGTTCAAGACATCTTGGGTTGTTTGGAATGTGTGGTAGGGAGTGGGCCAGACCTTGCTCGGGTGAGGTAGTGCCCTGCCCCCCACAGCCCCCAGTCCCACAGTGTCTGTCAGTCATGGCACATTGGAGGCAGCCCCCCAGTGTCACCTAACCCAGCTCCTGAGTGGCTGAGTGACTGAAACCCCACCTGGGAGGAAGGCCCAGAATGGGCCAAGGGTTTAACAAGCCTGACCACAAGACAAGCACCTTGTCCTTTAACTCTACCTTCATCTTGGTGTTTTACATTGCTGGACCCCAGGAGTTGTTAGCTATATGTCTGATTTTCTATATATTTCCTTTCTGTTTTTCTTCCTTTCTTCTTCTTCTAATTCTCTTTTCACAAAACATAGTATCAAATGGATCTAAAGGTTTTCTATGATCAGTGGGCTAAGTCTATGTGATAAGCGTTGTTATGTTGTACTGAATCATTTGCCAAAGTTCCTGGATTTTCCATAGTTTGCCAGTAAACTTTCATGTGAATTTTTACCTCTTGAGGACATCTGGTTAGCGTTCCACCTTTGAGTCTACCCAGAGTAAGAGAACCTTGGTTTAGCCCTTTAAGTGACTGGGGTGTGACAGCTGCCCAGCAGAAAGGGGCTTTGGGGTACTGGTCAACAGACAGAGGAGCATAAGGCAGCATGTGCCCAGGTGGTCAAGAAGGCCAACAGCAAGCTGGCCTGTATCAAGAACAGTGTGGCCAGCAGGACCAGGGCAATTCTTGTCCCTTTGTACTCGGTATTGGTGAGGCCACACCTTGAATTCCATGTCCATTTCTGGGTCCCTCAGTTCTAAAAGGGCATTGAGGTGCTGGAGAATGTCCAGAAAAGTGCAACGGAGCTGGTGAAGGGTCTGGAGCACAAATCTTGAGAGTGGCTGAGGGAGCTGGGATTGTTTATTCTGGAAAAAAGAAATTTCAGGGGAACTTCGCTGCTCTCTACAATCACCTGAACGGAGGCTGTAGCCAGGTGGGGGTTGGTTAAAGAAATGGGCTTAAGTTGCTGTTGTGGTTTAAAGGACAACAACTTTTTTTTCTCCTTCCTGGGGGT
>VZTR01015517.1:447170-495085 GCA_013400775.1 Chaetops frenatus
AGGGAGGGCGGGGGGAGGGGGGGAAGGGGGGAAAACCCGGCAGGGTCCGGCCGCAGCCCCAGCACGGCCGCCAGGCCCTGGGGCCCAGAGCGGCCGGCCAGGGCCATGCCGGAGTTACCTTCCACGCGGGCGGAAAGTCGAAGAGAGCTTCAAACTTCCCGCTCCTAAAAAATGTAAGCTTCGCAAAGACGCCTCTAATTTCAAGTGGCTACATGAGGTGCCCATCTTAAAATTAGCCAATCCGTGGGCTCCTCACCTCTGCTGGAAACTGTCCCGGCGGAAGTAGGAAAACAAAGAAACCCCCCCCAGGAAGGAGAAAAAAAAGTTGTTGTCCTTTAAACCACAACACTTTGTTTATACTTGGAAATTCTTAATACATCAAACTTTAGCCCAAGTATCTTAAACTCCAGAGACAGAGACAATGCAAAATTCAAATCAGTCATGACTTTGGGAATCATGCAAAACATGCATCTGATGAATAAAATAATAAAAGAAAAAGAGAGAAGATTGGAAGTATAAGGCATGTTCTGAAAGCAGCCTTCTTCTCACTAGCAGGAGGGCAAATATTCACCTTTTCTAAGAGAATCATCATTTAAAAGTATCAGAAACAAAAGGTACACACTATTTTTATATCTTATATACATTATTTATAAAAAGGTATTGTTTAAAAGAAGAGACAGAAAATGCCAAAACCACCCAGCTATTACCATCAACAACTCAATCTTGACATAATTGTAAGAGGCCTCAGACTCAAAATTTTCTCCAACTTAGTTGTTTAATCTACACTGAACAACACCTGCAGAACTAGCATCTGCTGCTGAATCAATCAATACTGCAGAAAACTAGATTACAAACACCACTCTGGGTCATCAGTGTCAGCCTTTAGAAAGTTCTTAGGAAATATTTTACTTTAACACTAAGCTACAGTCTCTGACTTGGGTTGCATCTGTTTCAGGCTCACTAATACGTTAGATAGGTCTCAGCAAAAAGAGGTACCTGTAGATGTTTCTCCACAGATATAACTCAGACGAAAATGCTGCCTGCAGTGGTAAAACAATCTCTACACTAAATTGACTGGAAATATGATATGCCTTTATACATGAGCAATCTGCCAGTACGCCAAGGGGGATGTGATCACAAACTCTGCTGTGAGTAACAGTGGAGGTCATTTTGACACATAGAGAGAAGATCCATTCTTAGGCTCCATGGAGATATTTTGACATACAAATAACTTACAAAGAGAGGATTTTGTACACTGAAAGTTGGTTTATTTGCTTTTATAAGTGAACTCTCAGAGGGCCTGATTTTAGGAATGTTTGGCAGTACCAAGGACTTTACCCAAAAATTAAAAGCAGATGGTGTGCAGTCAGTTTTGTTGTGTAGAACATTTCTATGTTTACATAAAAATTTGGTTACTTTATTTTCTAAACATCTTTATGAATTTCACAGGAAAAGACTTCTGACCTCTTGGTCTACAACAAGCATAGCAATATCACATCATCATCCTAAGTCTTTCCCACAGCTCTGGGTTTCAGTACGCGAAGAGGCAAAGAAGAAAACAGGAGACCTTTCCTCTGCGGACATTCATAGAACATGCCATGACTTCTCTATCCTAAGGAGATTTGCTCAGAGCAAATATTTCCCAAAAAAAGGAGACACATAAGATCATGGTTTCCTACAAAAATTCATGACAGTCTAATAGACTTTGAAACAGTGCCTTTGTACTGTACAGGCCCAATTCTTCCAAGCAGTCCTAGATCTTGCAATGCTAATCACTCAGAATGATGGATTGCAACTGGATCATAAGTGTGCATGTCTCCTTTCTAGGTGTAACTATCAGACTTGTGTGCTAAGTGTGAAATGTATTTGGCAACAGCAACCAGTGCATGCAAAGAGGAGTATGGAAAGTCACCAAGTCAGATAGAGCTCTGAGCAGGAGCTGTGTAGATCATCTCCCTAAAATGAGCTCCCCAAACAGATTTTTAGCCATTATCTACCCAAAGCCACTATCTCAGTGCAAATGAAGGTTTACAGTCCAGTCTCTCCCTCCATTTGCTATCTCTGCTGATTCCAGAAAATTCAGTGAATCTCTGAAGTGGCCCAAGCACTGCACAGTCCCTCAGTCCCCAGGAAATTTAATTTCTGTTCTTTCTGAGATCTGACTGTTCATTATATCTCTCCACTGTGCTGGCGTCCCCACAGAAGCCCAGCACTGGACTCTGACCCCCTTGGCTGCCAGCACGGTTCTTTCCTTCCCTGACCAGCACCCATACCCCTTTCACCGCTTTCCAGGTGGTTCTGTGAGAGCTAATTATCTTTAATCAGTGAAAATTAGCATGAAAATTAGCACTGGGTATCAAAAATCCATATTCCACAGAATCACACGCAGAGAATATTTTCCATTCAAAAGAATCCAGGAAAGATAAGGAAAACATGTCTGGTTTCAGTCAGACATTCAACTCTCAATTTGGAGTCCACAGATCCACCAGAAAACAGCTGGGGGTAGCAGATCAAAAAGAGAAAACTACTTGCCAAAGATTACTAATGCCTGATGACAAGATGATGTTATCATGGTTTCCTTCATCATAGAATGCCTTATAACCTGGCTCTGCTTTTCTGTGAGCAACAGTCAAGCTCAGTGTCCTTATCTCACCAAACAGAGCAGTTACACAAAATTCATTCCTGTATTAAAGCCATCACTTGGGGTTGGTACAAGATATAGTAAGTATAGATTAGTTAACCAGTTAGATTAACCAGTTAGATTTTTCAACCAAATAATAGAAATAAGTTAAATATTTCCTTCAAATTACTCTGTCTTACTTAGGAAGCATTTTGTTAAACATATAGCAACTGTAATTGCTCAGAAGGTATGAGCAGACCCACATTTTTTCCTTTTTCTTTTTTCCCCCCCAATATTTTTGCTCACAATACCCTCGAGCTCATTTAATGGACCAGGAGACTTAAATTATGAGTCTTATTTAGAACAATAAGAACTTTACACTGAGCTACTCATCACAGGAAAAAATTGAATGTTTGAATTTAGTTGTCTGACATTTACATGTGCCATGTTTCCTCTGATAACCACGAAGCTGTCAATCTATTATTTATGGAAACAAGAGACCAGAAATAGGTGTACATGGTTTCAGACAAATCTACTGCCCTCTGCAAACACTCATTTCCTCCCTCATTCTGTTTAAAGGCTCCCTACTTTTAAAAAATAATTATTATTGCATTTGATAGCACCTAATGACGTAAAGTTATGATATTCCAAAGGCTGGGAAACTAATACTTTGTCTGTAATACAGATAGAGTTCTAATGTTGATATTAAACCACTATATTTCATGAAAAGCATCAGTATTTCCTCTTGGATTTGTCAGTCTTTCTAAGAAGATCATAATACTTAAGTGACACCAATTTTCAATTAACCTTTTATTATTTATTTATTTATTTATTCTTGCAACCTAGGAATAGAAGATGGCTTCTGAATTTCCTTGGCTCTCAGAAGAGTTGAGAGAATAATTTTCAACAGGCAGCTCTTCCTCGCATTTTCCCTTCTTTTTATAATTGCAAATATATCTGTATGGGAAGTGTGTGGTTTCTTTCCACACACACGTTTAACATAAGTTACCAATCAGTTAACAGTGCTTCTACAAATCATATCTACCTGCTGGGTATTGTCTGTGAGATTACTCTGTTTGGGGCAACAAATGAAGTAAGGCTGGGTCCACCAACCCCTGTGTGTGGCACGTGGTGGTACATGACTTCACAGCCTGGAGCCCAGCTTAGGTAAGATACACTGTGCTCCCAAGCAGGATTGTGCAGATTTGTTGTGTCCAACTTAGGCATGAAGCAAGAAGGAATGGCTCTCTCAGGGCAGAGAGTATGAGATATGAAGTCAGAATTCTGAGACATGACTCCTAAGACAAACCAATTTGGACCCAAAATGTGTTACCTTATTCTTAACTGCGTCAGGGCCATGATAAGAAACATGGCAGTGTAGAACCTTATGTTTAGACAAGAGTGTGAGAGCACCTTGCAAGTTCTTTTCCCTTTTGGCCACAGATGAAACAACCAAGATTAGGAAAAAGAATTCTATGAAAAGCTTTTTAGGCCCTCTATTTATACTGGCCTAGAATTAATTTCCAAGCCTTTCAGCTATCTCTCAAAAAAAGAGAGAAAAGTCTGACTTCCCTCCTTTGCAGGCAGGAAGCTAAACCTAGCAGAGATGAACCAACAAACCAATTTAAGCCATAAGAACACAAGCAAACTGAATCAGACCCCATCCACCCTGCCACTGATAAGAGTCTGAGCAAAATGCTTCAGTAAGAAGTATAAGAAGGGACAAGTTTCCACCATGTCCTTTTCCCAGCTCTGGGTGCAGGTATAAAGGCAGATTGAGCCAATATGAACCTGAACACCACTGTGCTCCCCAACAGTACAGTCCTGCCCACCCCTTTATCCAGGCACTGGGACCAACCAGCAAAAGGAGACAACAGAACAGTAACCCCACAGCAAAGAGACTGATGGTCCTAAATTTCAAAGGCCTGAAACAGCCTCAGGTGTATTCCAATGCCAGTACAAGAGAGTCGTGGCACAGGGGCAAATGGACTCCTGGCTTTGGATGGGCAGGAGCACAGCAGTGCCAGTCAATAAAGTGACACTGCTGTAGCACTGTGCCCACAACTTTCAACTGACATATCTCCATATACTTGTTTTGTAATCATTATTTGGACCCACATTTTTAGCCCTCTCTAATAGCAGTGAAGCCCAAAACTAATTGTGCCCTGAATGAAAAGGTACATGTCTGAAATCTGCTGCCCAATGATAGCTGTCCTCTCAATCCTCTCCCTTGCTACCCAAAGCATATCAGGCATCTCTCCTTGTATAGGATCTGCTCTATACAGCAACAATCCTTACCACATTATACAAATAACACATGGTGTATATATATGTCAAAAGAGAGATCTATATTGGTTTTATAATTATATAACTTTTTTTAGAAATGCAAAGAATGATGCTCAGATCTCCACAAATGTACTCACAATGCAGATGAACTATGCTTATTCACATTATCATAAAAGGCAAAGTAGCAAACACCACCTTTTTTTTTCCCCCTAATAGTCTTTCTTAATGTTCTTTCTGCTTTTTTTGAGCAGTGCTGAGCACTGAAGCAATGTTTTCAGAGAACAATCCCCAGTGACTCTGGACTCTGCCTTGCATGGTTATGTGGTGCTGATCTAACTGTGGGTGTATAGACACAATAGGTTTTCCTCAGTGCTTTACCTTTATTTGTAGATACAGAATATGAGCTTCATGTTATATTGTCATCCCTATATTCAAATACGGATATAAGTATACATATATGTATATTACACAGGCACACAGACACTTCAACTATACCATGTTAACTATTTATTAGTATGTTAACAGTGAAGACCTCAGCACAGATGCCTAAGGAATTCCATTACCTTCCTTCCATGTGAAATAACATTCTTTATCCCTACTTTACATTTCCTACCTTTTAAACAATTATTAATATGCAGAGGACCTTCTCCCCATCCTGCCATGACTTAATTTCTTTAAGAGAATTCAGCAGAGGACCTTGTAATGAAATTTTTTGGCAGAGTATCAACTGGATCACTTTTTCAGTGTATTCAGCAATGATCAAAAACCCAAATAGATTTGAAAGATCCTAATCCTCTCCCAAAAGTTGTGTCAGTTCTCCCTCCCCATACTGTTCTTACCCTTTTATCTATTAGTCCTAGGATATCTTCTAACAGTTCACACAACACCAAATTTACAGATTGTCTGAATTCCCTGTCCTACTTTAATCCTTTTTAAAAGTTACATTTATATTTGCCATTTCACTCTCATCTAGTACTACTAGTGATTTAATCAATAGATTCCATAGCATAGCTGAAGGCTTTCATTTTCATATTTATGTTCCCTCAGGGCTCCCAAATAAAGAGCACCTGGTTCTGGTAATTTGTCTGCATTCACTCTATCTATGTCTCCTAAACCTTATTCTTTTGACACATTCATTTGAGAAAGTTCTGTTTCAAACTCTGATCCCTATAATACAAAGCCCTCTGGTTTCAATGTCTACTTGGTGGTGACATTCACTCAAAAGAATTGGCTTAATTTTTCTGTATTTTTGCCCTGTGAGAATTTCTATTAAACAATGATCATCTATTGGCCCCACAGTCTTTCTGGCAGGCCTTCTAATATGTTTGACAAATAACTGTATTTTTAATTTTTATGTCTTTAGAAAATTGTTCCCCAAACTCTTTTCTTTCCCTGCCTTATTAATTTTACATTTAACTTAAATTCTCTTTCCATTTGAATGTGATGTTCATTTTAGGCCTCTTACCTCCTAGTAATCCCTCTTCCTCTGATGTTTAACTTTGAAGACTTGCTTGGAATTATTTTCCAAGTTTTCCATAAATAGGATACATTTATTCTGAAATTCCAGTATATTATATTTAAGCAACCTCCATGTTTTGCCACAAACATTTTTTCTTCTTTTGGCAGCTCCTTTTCATTTCTTTGAAGTAGTTTCTTGATTTTTATATAGGTCTACATTACAGTAGGGAAAGGGCTAAACCTGAGCCTATTGTGTTAATTATTGTGTCGCAGCTATTTAGCAGGAATGTTCTGACTCAGTTCCAGGTCAGGATAATTCAAGACTTGGTTCTCCAGACATTGCTCCAATGACTGCGTTAAGAAGAGGCATTTTCATGGCCTAAAAGCTATTCTCTGCAGAATACTTCTCATCCTGACATTCACCCTTCCTCCTGGAGCTACACAGGCAAATCTTTTCTGTCAGTGTGAGCTCTGCCATCTCCATGAAGATGCCTTTGTGGCTGTCAAAAAATTGGGCAAAATTCAGAGGATAATTTCAAACTGTAGAGACTCTAGCTTAATTCTCAATGGACATAACTTGTTTACTTTACTTGATTATAAGTAGTGTAGAGCTAGGACTAACACCTGCATCTCACAACCTTTTTTCTTTAATAAGCTCACGTTCATTTCTGTCCCTAAAAATTTGACTTTTAAGGTCAGTACACAGGTGAGTAATCAGCAGTAGGAATTTCACGTTCAGCTGAAGGGATTCTCTGCCAGCAAGATACCAGGAGAGAGCTTTACCAGTCTTGTTGCTACTCCCCCAGCAATGCAGGCCAAACTTTAACAGTGTGAACCTCAATCATCATCTCAGTGCTGGTTTGAGGTCCTGGTCTTCCACGGTGATGGACCCTTGTGGTCAGACATTTGAGATGATGCTTTACAGTGTAAAGCTTAGTCCTTTTGTCCACAGCACAGCAAGGAAGTGTCTGACCTCACCCTGGGCTGCTTTTCTGCCCCACCCTCTCTGCTGTGTCAGCCAGTGGGCTCCTCCAAGGAAGGGAGGAATGGAGGAATGGAGGAATGGAAGGAAGGAAGGAAGGAAGGAAGGAGGGAAGGAAGGAAGGAAGGAAGGAAGGAAGGAAGGAAGGAAGGAAGGAAGGAAGTTATTTGCTTTTTCAGGCATTAGAGGAAGCAGGAAGTGGAGAGTCTGTCTTCACTGAAAGAGTTAGCTTGTAATTTTGTCACTGCAGGACAGTACACAAAGAGCAGAGCCCATGAAAGGCACCACCACTGGCTGCACCTGGCACAAAGATTTCTAAAGGGGATTGCACATGACTTTATTTGTTGCAATAAACTGAGCTACATTGTTTTCTTTTTCAAGAAGGAATCAGGAGAAATTGACTGTCTTACTGTATCAGGAAGGGGGGAATTACAGCAAATTGACACATTACTTGCTGCACCAACACAGATACAGTCCACACCCACACAATCGAATCAGCTGCACTAACCTGAGACAAGATCAGTTTGGGTGATTCAGATTAATAGTCCAACTCAGAAGTACTAGCACATATTAAAGCTAAGGCATTTTCCTTTTGTACATTTTTTTGTATATTTGAGTTATAAATGGAGCTAACATTACAGAGAAAATAAGCCCTGGGCCATTTTCCTATGGAACAATGAAAAATGTGAAAAACAACATCAAATAATTGTTATTTTATTCTAGCACCTGCATAGCCATGCTATGCAGTGAATGTTGCTGATTAATTAATGAAGTCCATCTGATGATGTCTCCCTGTGAAGAGTGTACAATCTATATTTCAAATTACTTTTGAAGATTTAATCATCAGAAAGTAGAATTTGCTCATTAGTTAGTAATAATATATTAAGTTCCTCTGTCTGTCCCCAAATGAAATGGATAAAGCCTAATTAATAAAAGGCATTCCACAGAATATGTGTAGTCCCACTGGTGGCATCAAATGTAGCAAGGGAATCTATAAATCCTGGATGTGAAATGTGCAGCAATGTGTTGATGGAGCACTGGAACAGATTGCCCAGAGAGGCTACAGAGTCCCTTACTGGAGATGTTCAAGAGATGTCTGGACAGAACCCTGTGCCATGTGCTCTGGGATGACCCTGCTTGAGCAGGGAGTTGGACCAGATGTCCTTCCAACCTTACCTCTTTTGTGATTCTATGACAGCCCTTCACTAACACAGATACTTTATTAAAAAATTTAGAAATTATTTCAAAATATACATCTAAATACAGATCTTCCTCATCCTAGCTCCAACATGAAATTTCTCTGTGATAGGTTTTTTTCTAGAGCAGTACAGCACTCAAGCCTTTAAAAGCTTTTAAAGAAATATTTCTGTTCTCACCCTACAACCAGTTAAAGTGATTTTTATTGGGTAATAGAAAAACCTCATGAAGGGTACAATATATTGAGCTGAAACCATCACTAACATAGCAGTCACCATCTACCTGGCAAATGTGCATTCTCAGGACTAGGTTGTAGTATTTAGCCACAACTGCAATAAGCAGCATAGTCACAGTGTCCTGCAGGAGGGAACAGAAGTGCTCCTCTCTCTCACCTGCAGGTGATGTCTATGTCCTTGACTTCTAGTGGAGAAGGAAATCAAGCCTGCCCTATACAAGTGACCATGTGCAAACAGGGCACTGCCTTCTCAGTGACTTGCTTCTAGGAAGCACAGCCTTTTCATCCCTGAATTAAGGACTGTCCCATCACAGAACATAGGAGACTCTGCTCTGCTCTGCCTCTAGAAGGTTGAAGCCTAAATGATTCAATTTAATGAAGGTGAATTAAAATCTATAAAGGTGCTTTATGTAATTCATTTGTCATGTCATGAAAGACAGTTATAGATATTTGCTTAAAATTCCAATGAGTAGTACAGAAAGAGCATTACTTCTGAAATTTCTACTTTTATATTATATATACTTACATATTTGAAAGCAACCCAATTTAATTTCATTTTGCAGCAATTCCCATTTGGCAACCTTTCAGGGCAGCATAATAAATTCAGATCACCATAGGAATTATATCCCAATTCTAATAGGAACCAATAGCATTTATGTGAGTAGTTACAGTACATAAACCAGAAAATTAAAAGACAATTTCTTCATAGTGTTTTACTTTGTTATTTGAATACTGATTTCTATAGAATGTAAGGAGGCTACAGATACATATGCTAAGCTTATTTACTTCACAGACCAATATCAGATATGTTAGTCTAAAGACAACAATTCTTACATCTCCCTTTTTGCATTCATTCCATGTCCCATCCCTCTTTATGAAACACAGCATACATGTTTCTTCATTTGCACTCTTTACACATTCCTGTCAGCCATACCTCTCACTGACAGTGGAGTACCTTTCCTTCCCAGCCACAGTATGGGATTTTTAATCAGAACTGATTCTCATTTTCATTCTTCTCCCCTGACACTAAACACATTTGCCTTAATTTGCATAGTAAAATCAATGACACAGTCAATCATTAGGAGTTTACTGAACTCATAATAGTTGACATGGGTATTTTTTTTGTCTCTTGGCTGCTATGTAACATGAATGATCTTATAAACTTCCCATTTGCTCCTCATAGTGTATCTCCTTCCTGCAGAGCAATTTAAGAAATTGCATTCAAAGAAAACAGGTTCCCAAAAGATTGATTTACAATGGAAGACAGAATGTGCATCTCAAACACATCTACAGGAGTAGGTGGATGTCAGTCAAGCCATGACAGAGTTCTCCCTGACTCCCACACATTGCTGTGTCTTTGCACTCCAAGGTCAAAGCCAGCTGCTTGCTGACTAATCTTCTCCCAGAGTTCACTAATGAGTACTCATTTCTGTTCTCCATAATAACAATTTTTAATAAACAGGTTTCTCCCCCACCCCTTGGCTCTGAATGTCAAAATAAATTTACTTAACCCAACAGGAATATTATCAAGTCCAGAAAAGTTTTAAATTCGGAGGTCTGAAAAATTGTCAGCCTCATGCTGACTTCCCTAGTGTTCCTTCATTAAAATTTCTCTCTTTGGAAATGCATGTTGATTTTGAAATATTTCTATTTCAACCAGTTTTGTTAGCATTATTTCCTATTTTCTTGTGAAAATTCATGTCTGAATTTTTTATTCTTCATCAAATATTTGTCATTTTTTAATTTTTAGGAACTTCTGTACTTACACCAAAATTTCTTTATAAAATCCTTTTAAAACATTTTAAAATAAAAATATTAATATTCAAAATTATGAGAGAGCCATCAATTTTGACCTCTTTTAGTGATTGGCCTATATATTGCTGTCAGATAAGAAGAACATAGCTTTAATCTCACTTCCAGAACTGCCTACATAAAAAATATTTTCAAGATCCACACACATTTTCTACTGAGGTGAATTGATTTAAAATACAGGATAGAGATGATATCTTCAGATATTAATTGGCTAACACTTCCATCTCTTTAGAACTGCAACTTAAAATTCCTACATTTTTTAATAGACTGGTACTTACTAACTAAGTACCTTTTCTCTCCATACCCAGTCCTCAAAATAATTACTCCCCTATTTTGTGATTTTGCTGTTTAGATCTCAAATGGTGGGTCTTTCAGTTCCTAGTTAATTAACAGGGCTGGGTCCAAGTAATGCTACCTATACCCTATCAAATCTTTTGTTGTCCCTTCTTTTGCTGATTCTCTAGGCTGGGAAATCTGTAATTTTAAGCTGCCCTTATAACAAGACTGCTGCACACTTCCCCATGACTCCTTTCTGAACTCATCACTGTTAGAGGGCCAAATACAGAAGGCATCAGCGTGCAATTCTTCAAAGGCAAAGACTTTTTACTCACAAGACTGGGTTGCGTGAGAACAAGATCCGCTTGCCAGGATGAGTTCTGTGGCTTGACTTGATCCCCCTGTAACTACTGCTTCCAGCAAATGAGTTTTCCTCTGCTCACCTCTGCTGGAGCACAGTCTACTCCCACTCTCTTGTCTGCTCATTAAAAACAGAAAGGGAAAAAATAAGGGCTTTTACCTAAACAAAAAAGCAAAAAAAGAAACCAAACCAAATAAGCTGTCTAACAGAAAAAATAAGATCCATGTCTTTTAATAAAATTGCTTTCAAAAGCGCTTACCACAAGCACCTCATCTTATCTAGCATGGCCTATTGTTAGTGTTCATACTGTTACTGGTCTAATTTATACAGTAAATTTTATAGAGCAGAAATTTTTCTTCTCATTACCTATGTCTGCTATCCTGTGGGCTCGTTTGTGCTTGGCTTCTACAAACACCATAAGACAGGGATAAAAGCCTGTTCTGCTATCTTGTATCTCCAAATTCTGCATGAAGTGCTTTATTTTGGGGTTTTCTTGGGAGGTATTAACTCCCAAGTAAAAGGAGAGACCTGGCCATTTACCATATGTCTGAGGGGGATACTTGATGCCATGTAATGGGATATCACCATTTTTACCCTTTCTACATGTAATCAGATAGTTTTGTGAGGCATCAGCCAAAGTGACACTACTGCAAGAGCTGACAGAGTGAGTGTAAGTTCTTTCAGCCCCACAAAGGCTAAACTATTTTTCAGCATTTTTAAAATGTCAGTGATCACAGAGATATTATATTTATGCAAGGCTTTTGTAAAAATAAGAACTGAATAAAAAACACAGCCAAGATTTAAAATAGCAAAGCAAAACAGCAGAGAAGCTGGTTTACCTCACATGCAGCAAGGGCCACATGCTCACCAGTGGGGGTTACCTCATTTCTTGCACTGCAACTGTGCTGACTGTTCTGCTGGGGATTTGCTGTGAGCAGGCAGGCTCGTAAGGGTTTTATCAAGCAGCTGTGGGATCCTGCTTGACTGCACAGAGGACACAGATATTCAAGATTCCAAAAGGTTCTTAAACCCCAGTTTCCCCAAGCTGGCTGCAAAAATTGCCTCCCCTATCTCAGAGGTCACAGCTCCATCTCCCTGTGGCTGGCTGTAGAGCTTGGCTGACCAAGCAGGCTTGACATCATTCCTGCTGGCCTCAGCATTTGACATGTACCTACTCTTCATGAGCCTGGAAGGTAAGAAATACAGGAAAACAGCTTTATACAACTTCTCTTTCAATTCTCTGTGAAGTTGTCAAGAATTAGTTTTGCAATGAAAACTTCTGCAAATAGCATGGGGGAGAGGATTATGTGTTGCTTTTTTTTTTTTTTTTTTTTAATTTTCCTGGTTATTTCCAAGGTAAATAATAAATCAATACTTCTCTTGGAACTGAAAATACTTTTTCAGTCAGTTCTATTTTTAAATTCTTACATGACTTTCAAAAATGGGGTTTATCTCCTTAGGGCAGTAATTTGCTTATGAAAACTATCTGAAATCAAGAGAAACCAGAAACCACCCAACTAGCCGCTTCTCTGACCCTGGCAAATTAATGTACCAGAACACATGAAAGAAGAAAACATTGCAGAGCAATACTTTTTTCCTCCTAGTTCTATGCTTGCTAAAGCACTTGAAGTAAAACATCTATTAATCTTTAAAAACATTGAATTTAATTACCCTGACTAATGTTAGCTTGTACCAAATGTTACAGATATGTTTTCCTTCATAAAGTACAAAATGTTCTTCTAATTTTAAATTTATGTAACTAAATTCCAGACCTCTGAGCAATTTGCTACCTAATTTCGACTGTCAATTGGCACAAAAGCAGCTTCTCTGCAGCCATCCAATCATCTAGTTCACTTGTCTTCACCCAAACAAGTGTATGAAATGCAGTAGTTCGATTTTCTTTTTTGGAAGTCCATCAGAGTTGTATGGGTTTCCATGAGACCATTACAGGAGACTCCACAAATATTCTCTCTTGCACTAACAATCCGGGACTTGACTTGCTTTATGTTGCCAGGTGATCCTGATTTCTTGGGGAAGGGCTGCAGAACACATCACTTGTACTCTGACAAAGTGTTGCAGGGTTGGGCTGTAGGCAACTTCAGCACTCATGCAGGATAACAGGTTGTAAAAGGTGAAAATAGATCATCATTGCTCCTGCATTGCTCCAGCAGATCTCCAGAAAGCCAGATTGGCTGCTGCTTCTACCACTAAGGATTCAGTGGCAAATACTGAGTGAAAACTGGTACTGAAGAGGTACATTTTCCAAAGACATCATCATTTAGAAACAACAGTCTTCATTCTGACCCTTCCTATTCTGCTGTTCGCCATGGCAAACTGAACCCAGTCTCACAAAAATTCTCCTTTTCCCTCAGGTGCCCTCTGCACACAGGTGCAAATTAGGCTGGACTTCAAAGTAAAAACAACAGCTTTTTCCTGACAGAAGGAGAACAAAATGTTTCCTACTGTTTAAGCACTCGACCAAAGAGATAGAACAAGCATACACGCACAAATACACCTATAACGTTTTCATATTATTGTTTGAAGAATGAAAGAAAATTCAATTCAGCAGTTACAGAGTACAGGGGAAAAAAATGATAAAATATAAATTGGTTTGCACAACTAAGCACAAATATGTGAATCATTAAGCTTTTTTGAAGCAGAGATATAGGCATAGTGGAGGGGATGAAGATTATTTTTGCTTTGTATAATCTTGGCCTTGTGGTACCAAGTCCAACCGGGATTCTGAGGCTGTCCTATAGAGGAACGACACATTTTCTCCTCAAAGAACATGAAAGTCCTTTTAATCCAGTCATAAGATATGGAATGCAAAATGTTAGTGAAATCCCTTGTTCATTAAACTTGTCTTTGACCCAGTCTGAGTTATGATTATTCTGTAAAAACAAAGCAAAAAACCAAACCAATCTCAAATACTGCTGTTAGCTTACTCTCCATACTGAGAAGTGATCCCTGCAACTCATTACAAAGGAAATCTGCATTGCCAAGTCTAAAATTCTTTATTCAGTGTCTCCTGGGCACTTACCTGTTTGCTAATGTGCATCCATTAGCTTTTTTTTTTTTTTTCTTTTTTTCAGGAATAAGCTTCTTTGCCTGCATAGTGAAACAAAGAAATTTTATAGTATTTTTATCTCCCATTTCACATTTTTGCCTTGCTAATGGGTTCAATGGACCATTCTTAACTGCAGCCTAAAATTGTTGATTACGGCTCACACAAACACTCAAAGTAATACTAAACTCTTGATCAGAACTAGTAAATTTGGCCATAAACAGCTTGAAAAAGAGTCACAGAAAAGGGAGAAAATTCCCTTTCTCAACAATGCATGGTAATCTGCCAAGAACTATTGTAGGTACAAATGAACATAACAGAAAATAAAAACAGTTATAAGTGGAAGAAAATCTCAAGTTTCAAACTTCTGTAAAATGCATGACAGCCACAAAGAGAGAGGGAAAGCACTCATTAGAATGAAGAGGAAGCACTTCATGTATGAATGAGAAATCTTTGTTCAAGGAGCAATCCCTCATCACATGAATATGCTGTTTCCATGAACATACAGAAGAACAAGGTACAGAGAAGGATGCAGAGATCAGCAACACCACTCAAGGAAGTAACAGTGTCTGGGCAAGAAAACAGTATATAGACCAGAAGTCTTCAGCCTGGAAGAACAAAATCAAAGGATTAAATAAAGATCTACAAAATCATAATTTAGAAGCTGGGAGCATCAAATAAAATGTTCAGAGATCAAAGAAAAAGGAAGTAACTTTTTGAATGATAGGTATTTTCACTTTAGATAGACCTCATCGTGCCTGGTATTGTGTACAGGTAAGTTTACATAAATTAAAGAAAATTTTAGACATGTTTTCTGATGAAAAAAAAAATGCACAGAAGCTTACTAGGCATGAAAAGACACTCTATCTCAAGAGATGCTTAAGCCATGGGTGTCTGGAAGTTCAGCAGGCATTCCCAGAGGAAACACGTTGGGGTTTTTTTCTTTCACTGTTTTTTATTGGTTGGTGTTAGAGTACTTGTCTAGGCAGACCTCACGTCTGAATCTCTCAAATTACTTCACGCACTTCATGCTTCAAAAACTAAACACCTACCTTCCTGCCTGTTGTACAGACTTTATTTTCTCAGCTCTTATTTTCTACAAGCTTTATCACTGTATAACTGTCAAAATAATGGATTAACATAATTTCCACATTATATTGATAAAAAATGCATAGTCAGTATTGTGTTTTATGAAAAGGAGGACCCAGTTGCAGAGCTCACTTTTAAAAATTTAAATCCATTGGTGGAACAAGTAATATCCCAGGATTTCTAAAAATACACTTAGCTTTCTTGGTGGATTAGTAACTGAAGGATTTTTACATGAAGAGACAAATTTCAGGGACTAATTATGTAGTGTAGAGGAAAGGGAAAAGATGGTAAGCACCAACCACAGCTAAGATAAGGGACAGGCAGACAAGAGTCAGAAAAGCTACACCACTACCACAGCCCTGGCAAGGATTTTGGGGAACATAAGCACATTGCCCCAGCACACAGCAAGAAACTGCATCCAAAAAGGGGCTTCACATCCCTTGCTCAGTGAGCAAGGCCAGTCAGATACAAGGCAGTGTCACAGAAAAACACTGCACAACAGCAAGCCAACTGCATGGGCATGATAACATGTAATTACTGTATTTTTGCAACACCCAGGCTCCCTGAGCAGCTCAGTGTTCAAGCAGAAGACCAAAGTTGGGCTTGGAGGAAAAAATGTGATGTTATATATGGTTTTCATGTAGGAAAATGTCATACATCAACCAGACTTCATGAGATGTGGCAATGCTTTCACTGGCTGCTACTGAGGGTCCTTTCAAACTGGAGCATGAAGCCCCTGCCCAACATGTAGTTTTGTAGAGCCACATCCATACACACATGTGTGTGCACAATGTTCCATCAGTACAATGTCTCTGGCAAGATACTGCCAAGAGACTGTGATGGAAAGTCTGATTTCAGCCTAATCAAATAACTAAGGAGGAAAGTAATGTTAAATAAAATTTCTGACCCTACACAGAAACCTGTTAGCTCATGACAGTCCAATTCACTTCTGGAAGTATAAGAGTGGGGGGGGAAATGGGATAAAAACTTAAACTAACCAGAAAAATCTGAAATAACAGGTAGAATTAGAGAAAAGCTGAAATCTAGCATTTATGAAATTTAGAAGGCTGAATAATATCATAAATATGGAAAAATTTTAACAATTAAGAGCAAATTGGGCATTAAAAACAGTCAACACAAGTGAAGAATGAAGATGATCCACCACACTTTCCTGACCTAAAAGACAGGACAAAATTAATATACCGGACATCTTAAAATATTTAGATTCTCACTATTACATCTTAGCTTTTTTTATCACATTTACATGGAAATATATTTCAGTATAAAGACATGGTTAAATGACCACACTAACTTGCTTCCCATTAGCATTTTTCTCTGTTGCCATCAACCTGTTGCAGATGATCCATTACCAGCTTCTGAGATGAAATGTAGTGTCTCAGTACTGCCAGGCACACACCATGCTATGGGATATTGATTAGACCTTAAAATGTACATTAGAAAAGCCCAGCATAATTTTCAGAAGAAACCATCAATCTTTAATGAATGAAAAGACCCAGTCAGTAACTTCAGAGTTACATTTTGATGTCAGCATTTTCTGGCTCTACAGGAAGTTCCTTTTTATTTTGATAATTTTGCTCAGAGCCTTTTGCAAACTGCCTAAACCTTGCTGAGATTTTATTCCCCATTAGCTGCCACAAGCTAGCCAAAATCTTTTTTCCCTCTCGTGAAAATGAGGTTGGAGAGTCACATTCACATTTTTCATCAAGACCCTGATGGTAAGAAAATGTGCTGTAAGGGGTCCCTGGGTATCATGTCACAGCTTTTCCCAAAGCCCCAGCATTCTTAGGCTGCCACCAGTGGGACCAGAGCGAGCTTTGCCTGAGCTCACTCGTGCCCCTCCTTGTGTGAGAGGTGGATGCTCCTGGCTCTGTTCTCAGGGACCCCTGGGGTGTGTGTGTGCACAGCCACACACAGCTCACACACACAGCCAACAGCAGCACACACCCAGCTTGCAATAAATATGTGGGCAGTGTGTGGAACAGCCTTTGCAGACAGAAGCATAAGCTGAACACAACTGACAACCCGTTTATTCGATTATTAAATTAACTAAATAAAAACTATATTGTGATATAACTCCAGAGACAAGAAGCCAAAAAACATTAATGACAGCTTGCTGTTAACCAACACACCTGACCTCTTTCCCACTTTCTGTAAAAATTTCTTTCCTCCTCTAGCTTAGGCTTCAAAATGTGGGCTTAATCACAACAACATGCTTCTTATTTCTCAAACGAAACACTGGAAGCTGAAAGAAAAACCCAAGAAAGCTTTTAAAGAATTCAGAAGCATTCTGTAGTGCAGTCTTTATTCTTAAAGTGGCTACACTGAACAAAAATAATGTGCTTTAAATTAGTGCTTGAATGAAAGAAGTTTCTCCACTTACAAAAATAAATAGCAGCTGCAATACTTTTGGCTTTTAAGGCTGAAAAAATCAGAAGCTTTGGATTTCTAAAGAAATCAGCATCTCTGTTCCTTATTGGGCACAATCATTCAAAATTATGCCCTCAGCACAGGGCCAATTTACAATGAGAGCTCACTGTAATTTATAAATACAATCTGCCAAGCTGTTAAGTTGGGATACAGTGTCCCAAACAAAGAGAAGTTGGTTATAGTATGACAACTCTCCTTTTTTCACAGGAACATCCCATGACATGTAGGATGGCAGCAGGGCCTTGTAAAACTACTTAATTAGTTTTGTCACCAAGAGATAATTCTTTGGAATTGCTGGTGGTCACTTGAAGGGGTCATAAGGGTGCTTTGCATCATTGGGCTGGTCATTGTAGAGGGACTATTAAGGAAACCCAGCCTGCAAAGGCTAACAGGAGTTTTAATTGCTGCAGGACATCAACCTGCTCTGGGATAACAGTGACCCTGTCCTGTCCAGATGTGACTGCACCAGACGAGCTGAGAGGGCTCTGGCCCCCTCCCTACAGGACTGTTTAGAGAGCAGGGTACAAAGGCTGTCACTGCCCATAGCTGCCAACCTTCATCCCCACTGCAGCTGGCCACATCCACCCTTGTCCCATACACCCAGCTGCTGCCATTAATGCAATTTCAATTATTGCTACCAGTTGTTATTCAAGTCTAAAATCCAAGGGTGAAGTCTAAAGCAGGCAAGACTGAACAATCTTACAACCTACTGTAAGCAAATAATGAATCCCTGAACCAACTTTTCTACTCTGTGGGATGGGGGGGGGGGGGTTGTTTTACATTCCAAAGTATCTGTGCTCCCATTTCTTCTGTAGGAAAGAATTTGAGTAGCAAGCCATGGAACAGGCAGGGAACTTGAGGTATGTCATGCAAATTTATGCAGAGCTGACTTAAAAGAATAGAAGCAGATTTTCTATATATATATGCATGCCAATTACACCATATGATTCCATTTTTATTTCCTCTTCTGTGTCACTCTCCCTTCAGTTTCCTGCTTATCATTTCACACAAGCACATATGGGGGACCACACCTTTCTCTTGCACAAACCAAACAAAACAAAACAGCTATTTTTAAGAATCCATCGGCAACTATTCATTCAAAGCTGTTCAGAGCACTCATCTGGGGTTGCTAGGTGACAAACTATGTATTCACCTCTCCTCATTAGCAAAAGAATTTAGCAAGAAGAGTAAGAGATGTAACTGATTTAAGCATTGTCCACACAAACTATGTCAAGCTTGCAGGAACTCAGGCTATCAGGTTGCTGATACTTCTGTGAAACTTTATCCTTCCCAGCTGCAGGGAAGTACAAGTGTCAATTAGACAAAAGCTCCATCACACTCTTGAAAATGTTTTTTCATTATCCTGATTTGGAGTCTCAATATTTGGTTGTAAGTGACACTGCTTAAATGAGACATGTCAGTTTATAACTTGCAGTTGCAAATGCTTTTTCTTTTTTTTCTTTCTTTTGTCAATTTCATTGTTGTTGCCAATACCCTGATCATGAAAATATGAATGAATGTGAATGACTTTAAAACTGATAACTTGCAGGAAATCAGCAGTGCTGTTTGTCATAGAGTTCTATGCAAAACAGTTCTATCATTGCTGGAGATACCTCTTAGAAGACTGCACTGCTATACAGTGGATCTTACTGGACATTCAGCCACCATGAACTTTGTGATAAAGTCCTGCACAATCCACAGACTCATGGTATCCACACACCTTGGAGTTTAATGTCCTAAAATATCTTGATAGCTAGCAAATGGTCACAGATGTTTTACTAGGCTTTTATGAGGTTTACTTCCAAGGCTGCAAGGTGCTACTACAAAAACACAGATGGTCTGAGCATGGCTCACTTCATAAGTAAAAAGGACAGGCAAGATAATGAGCACTGGGTAATGGAATTGTACAGCAGAACAGCCATCATTCATCCAAAACTCCCATTGCACTCATGGCAGAGTGAATTCACACAGTGGACTCCTCAGCATTGATGCAGTCACCTGAGCCTGCCACCTTTCCTTTTTCACGGTGAAATGTGCATCAAGATGTGGTACAAGGTGCAGTGCTGCATTCATGTACCTTTCTTCTAGGCCTCTGTGGTGCTAAATCCTTACTGAAAAACCCAAGAACACGATGTGCAGAACATGGTTCTGTATGCAGAAACACTGGGTTCATTAACAGCACAGACATTTGTTGCTGGAATAAAAAGAGCTTGAAAAAGGACAAGCCACATACTGCCCAAGCTACTGCTTTGCATGTGAGGGCCCTACAAATCTCACACAAATTCAAGGACAGAATTGGTGTGGTTTTTTCCAAATGACTGCAGATCAGATGTTGTAGCTGCACCAGGCAGGAAGGGAGAAAGGGACAACAGCTGGTTTTGCTCTCTCTGGACTGCAAGTAACAGTTGCCTCGACTTTTGCTGTTAAGTGGCATCTTAAGGACAGTGGGAGGGGAAGGGATGTTGGCCTCCATCCCGTTCACTAAGGAGGCATCACTCTATCACCACCAGCTTGTAATTAAGTGTGTGCTTCCATGCACCCGAGGGGTACATTTAGAAGCATTCTTCAAGTGTGGGTATTGGAAAGCGACTCATCAGAAACAACATAAAAAATTAAAATCTGAATACTGATCATCCTTTTCTCTCACCTCACTGCCTTCCTAAATGTAGGTTTTTAAAAGCTTGTATATTAGTTATTCCAGGGATTGTGCTTCCAGTCATTCCACCCACTCCATGTAGATTTACTTGAGCCCTTTTACAAGTTCTGGTTTAATAAATATATACATAAAATCTTTCACCTTCTTCCCTGCTCTGCTCCTCTTATCTGCAGGTTCTGTAACAGCACTCTTTCATTTCTTTGTTAAAGTCATGTCATCCAGAATTTCAAATCACTGATTGAGCCTTCTAAAATTAAACTCTGTTAAGTCAGGTTTGGCTTGGTTTGATTTGGTTTGGTTTTGTTTTCAGAAACTTCCCAGATTTCTTGTCTCCTAATAGAGAATATTACTGGTTTCAGTCCACAGCCTGGCTGAATCAGAAAACTCAGCACAGAAAACCAAGCAAGCAAGATGTCAAAGTTTTCAGCTTGAAAGAAAAACAGCAGCACCAACCATTGATTTTCAGGTGCCACATCTTCCTGCTCACTGACATATTCTGATTAAATGCTTACAAATATAAACCCAGAATGACTTCATTGACTCTGGCAGAATAACTTCAAATTTACACAGTTGAAATCAAGATCTCAGTCCAGCTCTCATTTTAAGATAGCTTGATCTATAGCTTTCCTTAGATAGAAGTAGAATTTATGAGCACAAAACTAAAAAACAAACAAGAATAACCTCAGGAAGTAAAACACTTTGGAGCCTGTATCCACTCTTGTGCAGCTCTACTTCACAGCATCAGGGATGAATTTGTCCCTTTTTGTTGGCTGCAGTAACTCCTGGTGTTATTTTACACCAATACATTTCTTTTTTTGTTTTCGTTCATGCCAACAAGACCATGAGTAGGTGTCATATAAGATAAATCTCACTAATTTTAAAAAAGAAAAGCTAGTGAACAGGAGGTGATAAATTCTGTGCTGCCTACTCAGGTTCTGTCACATAAGATGTCACTTCTTTATTTTAATTATATTTTCTGCCAACTCACAAAAGCCAGCGATTTCAACTGCATGTGATCCTACCATTTGCTATGAAATGATTCTGCATAGCCAATTGCAAAAACATCTACTTGTTTCTGTCTCAATTTTTTTCCATATTCATTTTATGGTGGCTTCCTGATGTTCTATAGAAACCATCTCTTCAGGAAATGTTAAAACATAAATAACAGCTTGTTCATTGCAAAATGACTCAGACTGCACACAGAATTAATTCTTTTTTCAAGCATTAATATAACACATAGGGAACCTAAAAGATCATCTGCATTTTAGATATGGTTTTGCTACTGCATGCTCACAGATAGCTAGTTTTGATTAAAAATTCTAATTGATTAAAACAATTGAAAGCTAAAGAGCCATAGTATCTAGAATGTTCTAACAGTAAATCCTTATCTGTTTGCATGGCAGGTAAGAATTCTTGTCATCCTAGAAGGTGAATTAAATTCAGCTTCGAGCAACACCAGCTGTTTGATCGACTGCTGACATGAGCAGATGCTTTGGGCAAAGGGCCACCTCTCACAGCCCTGGGCTGAGCAATGCCTGCAGCTGAAACAGCAGCATGTGTACATGGACCACAGACACAGGGATGAAACCCCACATTTCACCAAAATAAAATTCACTTTGCAAATGGAAATAGTTAAACAAAACAAAACCAAACAAAACAAAAACAAACAAAAACCACCAAAACAAAACAAAACAAAACAAAACAAACAAACAACCCCACTTGTTAAACTAGATGAAACCAAACCCTGAGGAGGGTGGACCAAGACTCAAATGTAAGGATTAAGTCCTGGAGGAGCTGTTAACACAAGGTTCACACCAGATTTAGTGCTTCTGTGAGTGAAGGAGGTGTAACAGTAGCTTTGACTAATTTTATTTGAAGTAACACATCTCAAGGATTATTTTCAGTACCAGAGTGAGAAGCAACAAAAGACATTGTTTATTATTAGTATTATTATTATACTAAACTGGAAATCAAAAGCAGGAATGAGAGAATGGATTTTAGGACCTAATCTAACCAGGAGTAGAAAAAGAAAGAACAGCACAGGAAGGTTAGATAGCCTAATCACACACTTGAGAGGCCATCAGATAGCTGAATTATCCTGCAGACAACTTCAGATCCAAGCTTGGGTAGTTCAACTAAATCAAAACAGGTCAGATCACAGCCTGAATGCAAAATTATTTTTCTGAAGTAATCAGTGTTGTGATTTTTGCACTATAACTGTCCAGCCAGATTTGTAGTATTTCTGGTCATGTATCAACCTTGAACAAAAGAAGAACATAACTGCCTTTTCATTTGACCATTTATATTTCATTAATCACAGTATCCTTATTATGCAGAAAATTATATTTAATTAGAGGTTGAACATGAAATTGAATTACATCTCAAGTAAAAATATAGATCCCCTAATAGTTTATCCTTGTCAAATGAAACTTCCCTGTGGTGGGCCTTCTGGGGACCCTTCACTCAAGGATAAATAAGGTTCTCCACCCTTTAAGTGCCTGGAGCACTTCTCTGTAGACATACTGATCAATTCAAACTCCAGCTCTGCATAGTACATAAGCTTAGGGTCTTCAAAACCATAACCTGACTTGGTTTCCTGGATCCATCTCTACTGCTAGATCCAGCAGAGCACCAACAGAGTACTACTTGTACACTTGCACAGACAAGTATAACTTAGGCAGAAATTGCTAAGAAGCCTCAGCATTTTTTTTCTTGACATGTCAAACCTCTGTATGGGAGTGGGGAGAGGAAGCATCTGCTTTACCCAACTATAAAGCCTTTATCCTTTTTTTTTGTCCTTTTGTCCTTTATCCTTCTTTTAGGAACAAAAAATGTAATGAAACACCACTTACCTCATAGGATTCTTTAATTAATGTTTGATTAAATTTAGAAGAGACATTTTTATGTCCTTCTTTACATTTATACATTTTGAATTTATCAACATATCACCCATATTATCTATGTGAAACCCATACTTGTTTACAGTACAGCATGTAAGCCTTAGGCAATATTTTTCTCAAATCATTTGTATTTCTCTGAAGAAAACTTGCTTTTACTATGGATTTATGCAAAGTTTTTTCCAAGTATAAATAAATCGTCTGGCCTGCGAGTTCTCTGTGTGAGACAAACATTGGGCCTATGCATAACTGTGCACTGTTTTGCAGATAAACCTCCTCACCAGAAGGGATCTGGTTTCTTTGTCCCCCAGGAATCTTGTGTTTGGGAATATAGAGAGCCCTTATTTTCCCCATCTCTGTTTGGACTTGAAGGCCCTTTCTCCCCTCTTTGGCTCACTGTGTGACAAGCAGGGCCTTGCTTTGGGAATTTTCCTGACTTTACACTCAGGAGTCTTGGGCTCACATTTTACACTACAGTGAACACGACGATGATGGGTTAGTGGTTGGAGATTATGATCTTAGAGGTCTTTTCCCACACTAATGTATTCTGATTCTATTATTCTTCACTATAAATGGCCTTCATGTTGTTCCCAGTGTCACAATATTCAGCATTCCCTGTGTGTCACAGGGAATACTCCTTATGCACATCTTATCCAACACATGGCCCCCCACTCCTTCTGGTTCTCTGTAGGGGTTCCTCCCGGAGCAATGCCATGGATGACAGGTTTGCTGTCAGAGAGCTTTGAGTACCCTTCATCACTTTGAGAGGTTTCTGCACACTTTAACTGTACATAACCCTCATCTGCAGTAAGTGCTCATTGAATGAACATGTCAGCATTGCGTGCAATGTGAATATAATATTTATTTGGGGATCTCTAGAAGCTTCAGGAAGTCACTGTGAAGTTGAATAATATTTACATTTATGCGCTAGGAAACGAGCACAATGTTTGGAATAAACCAAGAGTTCCAAGGTGTGAGAGAGTGCACTCAGCTGTGAAACTCCCCTCTCCCTGCAAGGAAGGTCACATGGGGCACTACTGGCTTAATTGTGCTGATGTGAGAGGCAGCTGAAGAGGCATCATAAACCAATCAGGGACCCCTGAAGAACCCCCAGAGCCATTCCTGAAGCCTTCCAACAGAGGACTGCACGTGATCCAAAGGTGTTGCAGCAGATCCAGGGTGTGTTGCAAGAGACAGTGTAAAACTTCCCCCCAACACAGGGGGGAACCCAGCCTGAATGTATTTTAATCCACCAGACTCTGTGTTTTGGGGGCTTCTTGGGGGGATGGATCAAGACAGATTAAAACCATCACTTCAACAAGCAGCAACAATCGAATCTCATTGCAGATCCATGGGTGCTGATTATGTATCTTCCTACTCTTATCCTTTCTTTTTCTTTCTTTTCCTTATACATTTACTCAACTAATATTTTTCTGCTTTCCATTGCAACCAAACTGTTCTAAAATAGACCCTACACAAATATATATAAATATATATATTTACAAACACCAATCATTAGGTGTTGTTTCACTCTAATCTGCCCCAAGAGATCCATTAACAAGAACCTGGATTACTCTCACCTTCGTGGGGGCAGGTCATAACACAGGGGTATATCAGAAAGTCTTCACGAAGTGCAGATCTCCTGTTTGCTCCCATTTATTTAGTGCATGACTCTGAAATGGCTCACTCCCCTCAAAAGCATTTGTAGGGTATAAACCCCAACTCTCTATACTTTCTAGAAACCTTCCCAGGGGAAAATCCTTTTATACAGAAGTAATAATTTATTTTCACCTTGAAAAGCCTAACTCTAGGAATCAGCTCTTCTGCAAGTCAGATCCCGGTTGCATTGTTGCTCTTGGGAGTCCAGTTTGGTAGCTCAGGCACTTTCTGCATTATTGAATGCACAAGAATTACAGCCCAGTAGGTTACATCCACCAAAATGGCTCCTTTTACCTTAGTAACTAAAGAAATTTAACAAATTATTAATGAGAAGCTCAGTCATCTCACCAGGGACCTCTAAGGACAAGGTGGCCAAGAAGAGCAGACAGCTAGCTGGTAGGTTAGGTGGTATTGCTGCTCTCTAGAGGGAAATCTGTTCTACTCATTAATTTGAAGCCTTGGGCTTCTTGGCTACATGCATGGCACCATACACAGGATTTGAACAGTTCCACTATTGGGATGATGTTACTTTCTCTCTTTTTTTTTTCTCTCTGGGTTTGCAATCAAACAAATTTACCACAATCATAGAATATGTTCAAAGGAGAAGTTGGTCAGAAAAGGAGAAAATATTGAAAGTTTAAATCATGGTACAACCACGCCCTTCCTCTACAATGACAAAAACTCCAAACTTAAAAGAGGCAAAGGAAAGATCTGAGCCACCACCCAAAAAAAAGTAATTTCTTCCAGTTATGTAACTACATGCATCCTATAACAAGATCTTGTCTCAAGAAGAGCTGTGTTCAGACTGATGATCTCATGATTCACTTTTTGCAAAATTCATCTAGCACAGACAAAGCCTAGTGAGTATAGAGCATTTTATTATCATCATGAGAAGATCATTTCTGGCTCAGCACTAGACAGGAAGACCACTCTAAGCTATAAAATGTGCACCCTGGTAAATTAGAATTGTAGCTGGTGCATTATCCTAGCCCTTTCTCTTCAACAGTCCTACATGTTAATGAGGACTCTAATTGGACAAGAGAAAAAAATTCTGATATCAAGTATTCTCCTGCCATTGTATAGCAAGACTGTTGTGCCTCATCAGTGCTACCTGCCTGTCTTGTTCCTCTGAACTAAAATTAGAGGAGCAAATGGAAGCAGGGTTCTGCTGAACCGTTACATCTTCAGGGCAGAATAGAAGAGACAGTAAAGGGCCTAGCACAAGAACTGCTCTGAAACCAGCACTGCCATATGGTGGAAAATTATGTTGGGAGGATTTTTTTTGTTGGTTTTTCAAATTTTTTTTCTTTTGCATTTTGAATATGAAAAATTAAATCAAAATGTTAACATTGCACTAGAAAGATGTAAATTTGTAATCAGCCCATTTAATTTCAAAGAAATGGACCCATTTTTGAGATACAGAAATATTTTTGTGATTTCATTCTTTCTGTTCTGTAAAATAAAAGTTTTTACCAGACAACTCTTTAAATGAGTTTGCAATAATGTAGCAAGGTTGAGAGAGAAGAAGAATATTGAATAAGAACACTGAATATGTTGATATCCTACTTGGTATTCATTACAGAAATGAGTCATTCTCTGTGATGTGGCAACTGCTGCTTGGTTTACTTAACAGGTGGTACAGCAGCCAGTGGAATACAAGTTTGAAACTCATCATTCGTGGCTGGCAATTTTCTATTAACTTTTCTTTTATTTGTATTGATAAAAAATACAAATATAATTCCAAAAAATGTAGTAGGTAAGGGATTTTAATTTTAGTTGAAATTACCAAGGCAATCAACACACTTCAGTGAACATTCTGAGTCTACAGGAGCCTTTTTTTTCAACAGAAATTATGTACAATTTATTACATGTTGTATCTTTCTTAGATAATGTTAAATTTCGTGTTTGAAGTGTAAGGAATAATGAATTTACTCAAATCCCACAGAATTTTTCTAGAACTTAGTGTTACAAAACAAAACCCTCTGTCTGTACCAGGATATCTCAAAAGGACACTACCTGCAAATGAGTCAAATACTTACCCTTTTTGAAGATAATGACCAAGACTTGAACTGTTTCTTGGGGCAGTTTCCCAGCTGTTCTGGAAGACTGAGTTAGGGCAAAAATCATATGACTGGGAAAGTATATAGATACTTGGACATATATTTCTATCAGACTTTGGTATGAGTACCAACATCAATAAAGTCAGTAAAGACTTAGCTGGGTATCATTCACATTGCTCACCACTTCACTGTTCTCATCCCTCTGTCTGCTCTTTCTGCTTTCTTGTCTATTTAACATCATTATAAACTGTGGACTTGCAGCACACACCTGTTAGTTTTTTCCAAGACTGCTTCTTGTGTTTCTTTCTACTTCTCATTTATCCATCTGCTGATAAATTCTCATCTTGATAAAAGTTAAACAGACTCAAATTTACTATAGGGGGTCAGATTCTCTTTGATCTAATTTAATTTCCAAGCTCAACTGAAAATACTGTTTCTAATAAAAATACTTATATAATATCGTTTAAAAGAAGTCACTTGAGTGTAATTTTTTTCTGTACCGTTTTTATGGTGAGACTACCAGTGTAGAGCTGGGTTTGTTAAGTTATCGAAATGTAAGGAAACAACAGGAAACTTCCACTGAATTTGCTGGTAACTAGGAAAATGTCACTAAAAGTGGTCCAAGTCTTATTCCAAATCTTTTTCAAGGCAATTTAGACCTCATTTTTCTTCAAATGATCCATAGAGGATTTCTCAGTTTCTTTTCTATCTGCCATTTCTAAAGATTCTTTAGCAAGAAAACTTTCAAAAATAACATTTCCTTTTTATGCTGAGAGTCTTCCTTTAAAAAGAAACATCTGTCAGTTGTTTTGCAGCACAATTGGGACTTGGAAACTCCAGTCCTATGGCTGCTCCTTCCTGCTGCTCACTGAGTGACTTTACACAAGTCTCAGCATGTCTCTGTTACCTTAGCTACCCCTTTTTGTCCTCCCCTGCTATACTCTGCTGTCATTATGGCAAGGACTGTGACATACAATGCACTTCTATGGTCCCTCACACAATGAGAACTCGATCACAGCTGGGGTCTAGAGACGCAGTGTGGCAACACAAATAACAAAAGAGACCTTGAGTACAGGGGAGGAGCAGCAGGGCAAACTGACCTCACATTCTTGGATAACTTATTATCATTTCCTATGAGAAACACAGTAGAAATTGACTTAAAGAAGTGTCAGAATATCTTTATCTCAATTCCAACCAGTACCTTCTAAGCACAGGTGTCTGCCTGACATACTAAGAAATTTCTGGCTTCACCTGCAATGAGTTCCCTGAGAGCAAATTAAGGAAGAGCAAGCTCTGAATTTGCATGGAAAAAAGCATTTCCTCCAGCTCACTACTCCACCTATGACAAGGAGGCATATCTGAAAACCAATCCTTAGGGACGTTTTTTAGACATCTTAATGGTTGGGGCCAATAACCTTTGAGTCTTTTCAAACCACAGCAATTCTAAGATTCTATGTTAATATTTCACCTATCTTGTCAAAGTCATCTGACAGTGCCAATGAAAGCTGGAACAAAGCTATTGACAAATATTAGTGGGGCCCCTTGCATGGGATTTCAGCTGTCCAAGTGATCTCAAGAAGAGTAGGAAGATGCAAAAAAGTATTCATGTAATGAGTTGGTAGCAAGGCAGAAGGAACCTGATTCCATGCTGACATCATTAATAGCAGCAAGGAACTTCCCATGATTACTGCTTCTCTAGGAAATATAAGATCATATTAAGTACCTGTAGATTATGTGAAATCTTCTAAGATACAGGTCTCTGTGTACATCTGATCCTGTTTATGGAACACACACTTCTAGCTCACAGCATGTCTGAAATGTCACGAATGCAAAGCTTTTTCCTTCTAACTTGTATTTGAATTATTGCTCAAACTCACTGGAAGATGTTCAGTTTACACAGATTTTGAAATCAATTTCAACTGAAGTGAGAGGACTGATGTGACCAGTAGAACCCACAGCTATAACACCACTGATTTTATGTCCCTCTATATTATTTGATTTGTCTTTTGACATATTTAGCTAATTTATGTAGTGAATATCACATATATGAAGCAAGTGAACCCTATGTTACAATTATTGTGCTCCAGTAAATTAAAAAAAATGTTTAAGAGCTTTGTAATGAAGCAGATTTGGGAATAATCGCTTTCCCTTGTCACTCTTTCCATTTTTAGAAATGCTTCAAGTCCCCTTTTATTTTTTTTCTGCAAGTGAGTCACCTAAGCCATTTCTAAGTGCTGTAAAGTATCAGGAGAAGAGCACCACCACAACAGACATGTGCTACAAAAAAACTGTTAACCAGCTTTTCTGATATGAACCCAAGATTCACGTGCAGTGAAGTACATGTGTTTGAACAGTTTTATTTCTGCACAAAACTATAGCAGTTTTGCACCCGCTAGTATTTTAGCTTCCTGCAGCACAGGAGGCTTGCTTTTACAATTATAGACTCATATGTCCTAATGTGAATGCATTTTCCACCAAAACCAGAATCTATTTTGTTATAATTTACTGCATGAACCACAATAATATTTTTCTGAGCTAAAAGTAAAGGCTTTTCTCAGAAATCCAGTTGTCTTTCAAACTTTCCTGCATTATACACAGGTATATGGTATAAAGTAAGTGTTTAAAAGCATGCTTAAAAGCACTGCATCAGTGTTTCACATATCAGTGTTTCTCTGCAACTATAAAGAGATAAGTATTTGCTTAAGAAACTCATACTATAGGTTTCCTAGCTGAAAGAATCATCTAAACCTAGGAAAATATAAATGAGTTTGCCTAGAGATAAGGCTTCTAATTTTGTTGGCCATATATATGGAAAAACAGCCCAGCAACCCTGATATTCACTAAATTTCAGGCCTTGCTTGTGACGCAGTGAACACAAGCAACTTCATTTCACACCTCTAGGTAATTGCAGTGCACTTAAAATATTTTTAAAACACTGTCGTATGTGTAACTGTTGGTAAACATATTTTTATTGAGAGGTCCCCCTTAAATTGAAAAGTAACAGCAACTTGTTTTCATTTAATTGACGGCAAGATATCAGTGGCTTTAGATACACAATGGAAGCTCTCCAACAATAAGACCTTTTAAAATAAGCTTTAGCAATCTGGAAAGAACAAACTGATTCTGTCAGTGTGCAAGCCTGTGCTGCTCCAACTGTATGCAGTCCTGTCTTAATAATCAGCTAGAATTCAAATTGCAAAGAAGGAATGTACATCCCATCTGTGAAAGGAAAAGCCTCCCAGAGAGCTGGCCTTATTTCTTTTCCCCATGCTGGAAGGGAAAAGACTCCTCCATGTGTCCTGGGCCTTGCATGCAGCCCAGCAGAGGTACTGCTGCCTGCATTCCCTCATGAGAAGGTGTGGCAGTGGGAAGACCATTTCCTCCTGAGGGCATGCACACCATGTCTTCCCCATAAGGATGTTTCTCTGCACATGGATGCATATGCCCTCTTCAGCATAGTTCTGTCTCTCTCTCTGAACATGGTGCTTAAATAAGCAAAACTAACCTTGAGATATCCCTTTACAGAAAACTATTATACACTTTTGTGATGGAGCAGATAATTTTAATGGTTTTTCAGATGGGAGAATGGAGTTCAGTTTATCAACACCAAAGAACAGAGCTTCCGCCTATTGCACACCTCTTTCCCTCACTGCCCAAATAAAATGCACACCCATTATCACAAAGAAGGGAAGAGGCAGATGAGAGAGAGAGACCAAACAGTACCTGCTCCTCCAAGGTTCTGACTCTTTGTCAGACAAGGAATTCTTTTCTCTCACAAGGCTTGGAGATATTTCCTGCCCACAATCCTATTGCACCTTAGAGCAAAGCCACCAAGGGCATCAGTTTCTCCTCTGGCCACCTTCTACATACAACGCTCCTGCCCAGGTTTCCAGGAGGAACAAGGACCCAGCTCACCCAGTCAAGCTGCTGAACTGGACAGCAGAAGCTCCAGCACTGCTCACATCATGCCAGCAGTGACCCAGCACTGCCTGCTGCTCTCCTCTGAGCCATGGTGGGCTCCCTTTTTCAACGCAACTTGGGTTTGAGGTTATCTTTCTAAGCTGATCAGTGAATCCAAACTGTATAAGCTACAAACCAATGAGAACATCTGGTTTGACTCCCAGGGACTAGCTACAAAAAGTGACAATTACATAACAGGTAAAACCACAAGAATTATAGTTTATAACTTAAAAAAAGGTACTGGAGGGGACCTGAAAGAGAATATATATATCCATAGGTAGTAACACAGAATATTCTAATTTTGCATTTTTGACAGTTTAAAAATGTTTGGCCGTTCCTTGCTGAAATCAGAATAAACTAATTCGAATGTAATGGGAGCAATGACAGGAATTGCATTCTCTGGTTTGGAAATGCAATCCTTGAGTGTATTGCCTAAAATATCTCTCATGAATTTGAGTAACTATGCAACAAACAGCTAAAAAACAAAGCCTCACTTAGTCACCAAGACACATCTTCTCAGCAGCTAGGAAAAGGCTTCTCTAAATTAGTCTCTTGTGTACATTTCAATGAAAGTTAGACACCCACGTGCCAGTATGTGTGCAAGAGGAGGTGACAGCAGTAAAGGTAACATCAAGTCAGCAACATTGTGAACCTTCATAAACCTTATGAGTTCTGTCACATGGTGCAATAGGACTAATCCAGGCTCCGGCTGAATAGTCCTGGGAGTCCTGCAGGTAACAGGATGAAGAAGAACAACCAGGTACATGGATTTTAGCTGACTCAAAGACATTCATCCAGGCAGCCCCTAAAATCATTCTGTTTCCTTCTTCATTTGACAATGGGAAGACTTATAGGGCATGTTTTCACAATAATGTTCAATTTTAAGGTGGTAGTGAATTGACTTCACTCAGGTGCAATACCCTAATGTGATTCCTTCCTAAAATGTTAACATCAGAAGGAGAGGTTAGAAAGCAGAGTCAGCAACATGATTTCAGGTAAGCACACATATATGCAGCTTTAAAAAAACCTGGGAGAATTTAAAAATCAGCTTTATCACCCTAGGAAATATATTGCACACACACAAGCATTGCTTTAAACTCCATCTGTCGCTACTTAGTCTCACACACCACTAGTGCTATCCAATACCTTGCACCTGAAATAAACTGGTATTTTTACACTTCAAGAAAGATGCTAAGAAAGGGAACTGCATTTTTACACCATGTTGTTATATAAACAAACTTTTCTAACAGTGCCCCTCCCACATCCCAGATCCCACTGCTATTCCAAACAATAGCATAAAAATGATAATAAAAGCCCCAGAAGTTTACTGTTCAACAGCCACCTCATTATCAGGTGTTTTGTTTTAATCATTTCCATCAGACTATGAGGGAAAAGCACTAAGAACTGGAGTTGTAAAATATCCCTGAATTGTTTCTCTACCAGTAACAAAAGGTTTTTTATTGATCCAATTTTTTTATGGATTACTAATTTACAGGTTGGTTTAATAGAAAGAACAGAATGTAACACACAGTAGTGACAGGACCTTGTTTATCCACTTTTGCACTGCTGCAATCTTGAGTGGTGTATTATGGTGTTATTTAGGTTCTCTTAAGTGACAATTACTCTGCCTAGAAATACAGAACAGGCACACCAGCATGTTAACAATCCTTTCTCTCAGAGGTGATAAAGGCAACCTACAATCTGATGAGAAAACTGTACTAAAGCATGTGATGGTCAGATCTGGGAAGCTGCTTAGTAAGTTCAAACACCAGCAGGGAAAGGAAAGAGCCTGGCAACAAAGCAAGATGGGGAACTTACTTGTGCCATGTGGAGAGCAAAGATAGGAGAACAGAAACTGTAGTCTGAATAGATCTTTAGCAACAGTATTAAGGAAACAGTCTTAGGGTCACACAAAACAAAAATGAAGAAACGAGATTGAAGACAGCCGAAGCAGCTCTGCATGGGACACCATATCTTCTATATCTGCAAGGTCTTCTATACAAAGTCCTGTCCTCCTTCAAAGAAAATTTAATTTTTTCCTATTGCCCTGAACTTCTCTATGGTGGAATAGTGATTTTGACAATTAAAATCTCATCTTCCCCACTCCATTATTCTCCTGATGCAGAATGAATCTATCAGATACAGAGAAAATGTGCTCGGTGAGGAAGAAGAACCAAGCCACCTCCACTATCAGAATGTCACACAATGATTCCTAATCATCAGTATTTTCCTGAACTGACATTTTACCTGAAGAACATATTCTTGCCATTATCTAAGCAAGTGCTCATTGGCCTGGGAATAACAATGCAGATATTAAAAAAGTTGTACTTGTATTCCCATTAATTCACAACTTCACATTGCAGTATTAATTCTGCTTTTAGTAAAGGGGAAGCTCTTGAATCCTGACCCTAAAAGGGAGGAATCACATGTAAGGTAAATAGCTATTTGCAGAAAACTCACATTTTCTTACTAATACCATATAAATGTGCTTTCTTTTACTATCCTATGTTGTTCTTTTCCATTAGAATCAAAGAAACACATAAATAGAACATCCATTATACTCAAGGATCAGTAATCAGTTGGTATCTTTAACCAAGCTTAAAGAAAAAAAGTGTTTCATAGCATCTGGATAAAAAACTGAAATGCTTCTAAAAAGCCAAGATGTGCTGCTGTTCTACTACTGAATGTACTCATGCTCCTTAAAATAGACATGATGCTCAGTTTTGGTTGGTGTCCACATCTCCCAGTCATTAGATACTTCTGTGAGAAGTCTGCATTTGTAGACATTGGGAGTTTTAAATGCCTTTCAAATAAAAAGTGTAATTTTGCTACAGTTTGGATTCAGACCTCAAGACTGACAAGATCCAGGCATGCTCAAGATCATGAATAGTTTGAAAATAATTATCAAGACTGGTACATTGTGATAAGTGATGAATTGTGTGTTTTAAGAAAAAAGAATAATTGAAGGAGAAAGAATTAAAAGAGAGAAAGAATCAAAGTAGAGAACATGAGTCTTCTCACTTTTCAATACACTTTGTATCAAGGTTTGAGGTTCAGTTTTAGTGGTCATCTTTACCTACATTGAAGCCTACCTTTCTCAAACAATAGTTTTACTGGATTTCATGCAATTACCACAGATGTATTTCACATTCTGAAAATTGGCTGCTGTTTTTCTCTCAAAAATCCTTTTTTTCATCTTATTAGCTTTCTTCTTAAGTTTGAAGGTGAACTCAAAAATACTCCTTTCAGCTTATCATGACAGTAAGAAGGACACATGCTATGCCAGAATCCAAGTTATATTGGCTTTGAACTTTAAACATATACCTATCATGACTTTTATCAGATAGCTTTCTAGTAATCAATTGCCTTTGCTTCATTTTATTTTAACTATCTTTCCTTATTGCCAGTGTATTTATTTAAGATGGTCCTCAAAAGAGTTTCCTTTACAGTGCAAATGAAAAATTTACTCTGTCTTGGGCTCTGGATGATATCATATACTTAGGTCACTGTACTGATTAGAATTTAATTTTTTAGGGATTTAAGTGCAACAGACTCACAGTTCATTGGATGAAAGTAATTTATCACTGATCAAGCAAATACAGAATTCATTTCTAATATTTTATATAGAAAGAAAAGAGAATGGAAAAAATGTTCATCTATGTCATAGGTACAATATAATGAAGGTTTGACAACATCTGGGCAGGCTAGCACAAAACATTTGGCATAGCCAATAAAACTGAGTGTAGGAATCTCAGGACATGAAAAATTCAAATTACATATTTTAATTAAGTGAGTTATTTATTAAAAATATTTTAAAAAAACTTATGGAGCTAGACCAAAACTTTATAGTCACAGCTTACAAAACATCCTCTTTACTGATAAACATCTGCCAGAGCAGAATTACCCTGATATATGCACAAAGCACACAGCCAGTTTGTCCATCTGCTATTCCTATACATCTGGGGGCTGATTAATCTCACCAAATATAAAAAGGATGTAGCATCCACATTGTTCACATTTCTCTAGATGATGCCAGGTCCTTCATCCCAGCAGTTTTCTGTGACCACAGCATGGTTTCCCAACCCATCAAACTAGAGGAGCAGACACAGCTCTTCTGCATTTTGGTATTAACATACCAAGACAACAGGACTTCATTATCACAGATGGTTTGTTCACTGTTTCTAGGGATGCTGAACCTGTTCCTTTGAACTGAATAGCAGTTCTACTATCATCTCGAGAGGAAGCAAGTACACAGTAAAGAAACAAGCCAGTATGATCATTTGCTGGTCCTGTTGGTTGCTAGGAAAAAGAAAAAAAGAGTCTGTATGTGAGAAGGCACCGAAAGATGCAAGATAATCTGCTCACTTATGCTGCATTGTGTCTTTAGAGTTAGCTGTCATGGCTGGTTGACTCTGTTATATATAATTAGTTTTTTAGAACTTAGCAAAACCCTAAGAAAAAAAAGAAAAAATTAATCAGACAACATGCTTTGTCTGATGATAGGAAGCCAGATGGAAAAGAGCTATGATAATAAGCATCTCATAATCACATTATAAAGAACAAACCCTCTGTAGAATACTTGTGCTCCTTAGTCAAATGGTCTCTCATGAGTCAAACAGGCTCAGGAACAGCAACTGAATGTCATCAAACTTATCAGTCCCAATTCTCATAGACAGATAATTTTTCAAAGTTTCTTAAATCTTTTATTTCTCAAGAAAGTTCTTGGCAGTAATTTGGGCTGATGATAAACAAGCCTCCACTAACTGTATTTAAAGACAGAAGAAAGATGTTTGCATACTGACTTAGTTATGCTTAAGTGGGATAAAGGAACAAAGCAATAAAAAACACAACTACACTACTTCTTTCTTACAAATAAGTTCCAAACACAGTTTATTTATATGAAAGCGCTTATTGACCTTCTATATAGAAACTACTAGGCGAGTCAAATTTTAATTTTTATGAAAGCCTCATCAACAATTTTGTTTCATTCCAGAAGTAGCTATTCTTGAACTGAATACATCCAACTTGAGAAGAAACACCACAAACCTATTTTTTCCTTGGCACCTCATTACACTCACACCCAGAATGGCAATAATAAGCACTCTGCCTTCTCATTCCACCTGGAAAGAATTAATTTATCTGCTGCTCTGTGAAGTTATTACTGGCAAAAGAAACACGAATGACTAGATGGCCTTTAAGAGACCTTAAATACACAAGAACCACCTGCAGTAGAAGAAAAAAAGTAATGGACCATTTGAAGAAATTCAGTTTAACTATGGGTGTGTTTGAATTCTCACCAATGTCAAGTATTCACAGTCATACACATAGATTTATACTAAAATATTTGACTATGAACTTGTTAAATCTCTAAATAAAAGGGAAGCTGACACTACATATGGCAAATGAAACTGTAAATGCAGAATAACCTTGTTTTCAATAAGAAAAAACAAACACTATATTTTTTTTTCACCTGAGTGTCCTGGTTTGAAGGACAGGTGTCTGCTAAGGAAGGCAGGGGACCTCCCTTGGAATGGAAAAAATGTAAACCCTTTCCCTCTAAATTATCATAATTCTGAAATTAAGGGGCTCACAGGCAAAGATATGGGGAATGGAATAACAGTTCTTTACTAGTATTTATAATAAAACAAAGAAACAACAGCTACTATGGCACTAACAACAAACAGAAGCAGGAACCCAGTGAGAGCCTGCTGGCTCGCAGGCACCTTTGGTGCAGTGATGGTCACAGCTGGCAGGGGGCGCTGGTGGCGTGAGCTCGGGGAGCACGTGGCGATGGTGTGGTGGATCCCGCCCCACACACNCAGCTCTCCCCGTGAGGTCCAGCAGCAGCAGCTCCTCCAAACGTTCTCCCTGGCAGCCCAGAGCAAGAGTCCAGTCCCCTCCTCCAGCCAAACCTTTTGCCCGCCCCAAACTCCAAGGTACCCCCACCCTGCTGAGAGAAGAAGCCTCTCCCAGCTGGACAATACCTGCTTCCCTCAGTTCAATCACTTCTTTTGTTCTCTTTAAGTACCCGGCCATTATGGTCCCTTAGCAACTGATGGGCAAAAAATTCCACAGGTGAAGAGAAACAAAAGGGAGGAACACCCAAACCCCAACACTGAGGAAACAACAATGAGAACAAGACAGGGAAGTTTTATGATGAGGTAAATCAACAAAGGGTATCCCCAAGAAGAACACAAGTTGTGCATCCTATTTTCTCCCTGTCCACAGGAATTTGGAAAAGTTGAAGGAACAGTCAGATGAGATACAGAGAGCACACTATTGCCCCTTTCAGACCAATAGCATATATAATTTATATATAATTTATACCATATTTTATTTTAGTGTCATTTGTCATGATCAAGAAACTTACAAAGTTTAATCAACTTTGGCTTCTAGCCTATCACAAATAAAGTCTATCTGAGATCTCATGTCATTCCAGGAACCTTGATAACACAGCTTAGCTTAAAGTCCATCCATAGATACTGGCAAAATCTTAATGGAAAGGAAAAAAATTGCACTAACTTCCACTTCACAGTTGTACAAAGTCCATCTGTATTTTACAACATGACTGCTTAAAATATTGCAGGAGTTTCATTCCCAGATTAATATAGGAAAGGCCTGCAAGGCCTTTGATTATTCAGCAAATGGCCAAGCTTTGATGAAAATGTATAACTAGAAAGAGGAAACATTTTCTGCAGAATTCAGAGGATGATATTCAGTGGATAAATAGATAGGGACCTCTTTCAGCCCAGCTGTCAATTTTAACTATGAAACACAAAAAATGACCAAGAGCATCAGAGAAGCCACAGAGGGTACATGAAGTCACACTCATCTCTTTGTCAGCACACTTTCTTTTACTGATGGCCCATTCTGCAGCAACTGCCCTGCACCTTTGCTCTGGGTTCTAAGTTGATGCAGAAAGTTGTCTAAGCAGAAAAGTCACTGACACTTCTTTTGTACCTCTTCTTTGAACACAATACCTTACATTCTGTATGCTTGAAAACAAGATTCAGATAGGTTGCATTATTAATAGATATACAAAAAAAATTCAAGTCACAATCTGGCCTTCAAATACCATTAAATAGTCTCTGAAGCAGAGCTCCTTTATATAAGACATTTAAAATTGATTGAGACTTACCACTGGAGACTGTATTGTAGAACAAACTTGTGTCCTGATCAGGATGGGAGGAAGGAAGAAAAAAAATGTCCCAGTTAGCAAGAATACA
The DNA here is from genome assembly GCA_013400775.1 of Chaetops frenatus. Lineage (NCBI taxonomy): Eukaryota > Metazoa > Chordata > Aves > Passeriformes > Picathartidae > Chaetops > Chaetops frenatus. Next base: position 485,457 of record VZTR01015517.1, read on the forward strand.
CAATGTTTTGCAGTGACAAATAAATTTGGCATTTCATTAATAAAAGTAAGAAATTCACAAGGGAATGGCAGAGACACAAAGGTTCCAACAGTAGAGAGAAGGCAGTGACTGTCACACAAATTGCATGAAGAGCACATAATACTCCAGTGAATTACAGTGTAACGTGTTTTGTTTCTCCTCAGCACATTTCACGTGCCCTTCCTGAAAACAAAAAAAGCACTGCTCAGTCAACCACTGGAAGCCAATGAAAACAGGCAAGAGTTGAATCCTGTCATCCGTGTAGAGATGCATTACAACATGACAAGCATCCACAAGCAATGAATTTGTAATGCAAAATCAAATCATAATTCAATGCCTGCCCCAGCAGATTTCAGGTTAGAACTTGAAACTGTCAGAAAGACAGTGGTTCAAATTTTTTCAATGCAGAAAAAACCCCCTAATTTTGAAATAGGGTCATAGGGATAGACAAGGCTGAGATGATGTGCTGCTCAGCTGTAAGAAGCACCTTTCACCTTAGTTTCAGAGATTTAATAGGCATTGAGGACAAAGAGCAAATGCAAGAAAAGGGCCCTGTGAATGAAAATAGAAAGAATGAATAAAGGTTAGTTGTGATATTTCTCTCAGGTTAAGGCCTTATTCAAAAACAAAGTAGTGTGGCATTGAACAAAATGTTCTGGGCTGAAAGACAGGCAAAATATTGGCTGTGATTTGCTGAGCAAGCAAGCATCATGCACAACCCTGCAGTCTCTTTTGATCTACAAAGAGTTCATCTCAATGAAATAACTTCCAAAAGAAAATCACAAAACAGAAAAGTTCCATAATTGCCGTTCTTATCCATATGAAAACACTATTGTAAGGAAAGGAATAAAGCAAAAAATAAAAATTCTTCAACATTTCCTATAACCATTAACATTTGTTCAGAACAAATATTAGTACAAGAAAAAATAAATATATAATGGAAACATACAAAAGAAGACTAGAAACCAGTCCTTCGTCCTTCCAATCTCCAACTAAACAACATGGTCACTGTGTTATCTCAAATTGAAAGTGAAGACTCATAAAAAGTGTATTCTTTGGAGGGATTACTTTTTTCTAAAGTATCCCATATTTAGTTCAGATGATATTTCATAATATTTTTTGCTTAATATTACATATAATTATATATATCCATAACAATTCTTTAAAGAACACTTGAAGTGAGATACCAGAAAACATCCATTGCTTACAGATAGGACTACAATGAAGCTCTGATCCCTAAACTTGGGGTTTTTCTGAAGAAAACATTCTAAGAATATTGTGTGTTTCTCTTGTGAATCCTGATTCAAGATCTTTCTGACTATGCCAGTTTGCTGCAAATAGGCAATTCAGACCACGTAAAGAACTAGTGTCAAAAACATCATCAAAAGTGGTTTTATTGAAATGTGATGTTATAAAACTCTGACTTAGCAACATTTGGTGGCAAGGTTCACTCTGCTATGGTACAGCACAAAGGATAAAACAATTATTCAAAAGTACCAAGGCAGAACCAAACTTACCAAAATAAAGATCAAAGTTACCAAGACTAAATCTTAATGCACTTTAGCATAAGGCTATGCATGATGGCAGTCACCTACCAAAGTGTCTAGGTCTCAAGTAGCAACCTTGGGAGGCTTCCCAGCTCACAGGGGGCTCACTGCAATGCAGCCAGGTTGCTTAGCAGGGAGAGCTCAAAGGTGGCTCCCTTAGGCTGTCATAGTTATGGGGATAAACTGGTTGACTCATAGTCAAATTATATGCCAAGGGAAAGGTATGCATGACATTCCTTGTACCCACCACACTCTTCACCCCTTGATAAATGAGTCTTGGAAAACTCACATTCTTCATGTGTAAATCACATGGTCCCAACCTCATGTGCACTGATGCTCACTCTGCCTCTTTGAGGGTTTTGAGAGAACAGATTGGAAAAAAAGAAATTGTTGGCCCATTTAGGGCTTGGGCCTTTACTTCTTTTGGAGGATGAACCAAACCATGGCTGATTTGGTTTAGGAGTCCACTGCATCCATCACAGTTTCTAGGCTTATTCTTCCAATATATTCCCAACTAGGTATGAACGTCTCCCAGCTGAAGTCAGTAAGATTTTTATTATTAAATTCACTCATGCAAGAACTTGAATAAAATTATATGGGGAGGAACATTTACTAATTTTTTGGTTTATTTCTTGACTATTCAACCTGTCATCTGAAGTAAGTTATTCCTAACATTCTATAAAAAAGATTCTTTAAGACTTATTTCAGCACCATCCTGCTGACAATAGAAGAAGTAATAAAGAGAGCAGTTAACTCTCCCAGAGACTGGCGTGCCACAGAGTGCAAAATGCTAAAAGCCTGGGAGTATTTGTGTGGGTGGGCAGGCAAGAGTGAGTTACACTAAGGAGGTTCAATGTTGAATGCCTACAAAACTAATCTGTTGTGCAAAAAACCAGTTGATTTTTCACAAGCACTTTTTCCAGTAGATTATGAAATGCCCTTTCCTCCAGAGCTAAGAATAAACAAGGAAAGTATAGCTGCATTTGAGCATGGAGAATTATATTATATCTGTTGAAAAGAATGATCGTAAATACATTCAGAAAGAATAATGCTCTTGTCAACTGCTGTAAGAGAATGCACTGATGGCTCCAGTGTTATTGGCAAAAATGTAATTATTGAACAAGTGTATATTTTAATATATACATTAATAACTTCCTACTACAAACCTTTTTACCCACAGGTAGCAAAATATTGTGTCCATACTAGGTAAGACCACCTTACCTTCCCTTTGACCCAACTCACTGTTCATTATCTATAGAGAGCAATGGCAGAGGGTCAGACCTGCTCTACTGGTGCAAGAATATTTTCCCTTCTTTTCTGGTTTTCCTTTCACCATCTTCCTTTCTCCCTAATGTCTCTCTCCTTTGTCTTGTTTTCTAAGGGTAAATAGGAAGGATCTGAAGGAAGATCTGAAAGAGTAAATGGTGGTACACTGTTGTATTAAACAGCGGCCCTTTCCCTGATCCCAGAGAGCTTGCAATACAGCAGAGATATGAAGGAATCGCTTCAAGGAGGGCCATCTGTCACAAAGCAGTGAGTCTGCTGCCTCTTGCCTAGAGCAGAAGATTGAAACCAAGCAGGAAAAAACCTGAAAAAGCCACAAACCTGAGGGGGAATGAGGAACCATGAAGGTGCTCCTACGTCATATGCCTGGCCAGGAGAACTCCAGCCCTCAGTGGCCCTGGTAAAACTGTACTCACAGGGTGACAGGAATAGCAGCATACACAGTTGTTCAGCAAATGGTACCAAGAAACCAAAATAGCAATGCAAGGCAGCTGGGGAGGTTGTCTCCTTCAAAAAAACAGACTCTTTTTGAAGGGTATTTTTGGGTGGTAAAGAATGTTTTCACCAACAGATTTCTGGCAGCCTTCAAAGCAAGACTGTGTAAGTAGGGCAGGGGCTGAAGCATTCTTGTGTCCCAGTAACTCTCAGCAGCTATAAGAGGCCCCTGGGCAATGGGCAGCTGGATCTAACATACAACAGATTGAGCCTTCAGAGGAACCTGTCTAAACCACCATTATTTGTTCATCCATTAGCCTATTATTGTCCCCATAGAGGCACATCCTTTTCTTTCCTTTTAAATTACTCCTGTTTATGGCATCCTTTGCCCATGCTTTTTTTTTTGGCAAGTAAAAACTTCATCAAATCAGCACTATCTTTAAAAAAAAAAATTGACAAGGCTTCCTTGAAAGACATCATTTAAGCATAAGTATTAAGTATACCACGATTGAAAATTGGAACACTGAAGAGTCAAGAAGCTAGTGAACCACTATTAAAAAACTGGCTGGGTTTCCAAAAGTGATTAGACCTCATTGTCTTTTCCATACCCACTTTTTCCCTTCTCCAGTTACTGATTGCAAAGTTACACTATAGAGGACAAAAGAGTTCCTGATATAGTCTTTTTTGTAAGAATATAGATAACACAGATATCTAAAGGAACTCAAAAACACTGTAATGACCCTAACATGAAACTGCTTCACCATTCCACTGGCAGTGTTGTACTCGATTGAAAGGGAAGAGCAGAAAGCAATACATTGAAACATACTTCTTTGTTTTCAGCATGTATTTTCCCTATCTATGTGCAATAACCTCTCGTTGTCTCCCATCTTGTACTTTAATTGTAAGTTCTCCATGGCAAGAACTATTTTCATTCCCTGCCTAGCACAATAGGGTACTCTCTATGATGGTTCTGGTTCTAGAGTTATGGTATAGGATTTTTAGGATTTCAGATTGGTCATTATAATCATAATCATGCTCAGAACTGTTACTATTTACTGGCAGGTGATTCTTCCTCCATGTTATTTGATACAAAGCCTTCATGGCAGGTTCATGCATAACATGCTGGCATTGCATAACAGGGCACCTCTTGCGGGTAAGAGGCGTGAGGAAGATGAAGGATAGAGGAGATTTTTCATTTTCTTGTAGGTAGATGTTAATCCACAGAGATCCTATTCCCACCTATATGACTGCACAAGGCTGCCTGAAAATGTTAAAGAGTTTCAAGTCTCAGCCTAGTCTTGGGCTCAAACCTGGCATTTCCAAAGGGAGATCAGGACACAGACAGATGGGAAGAGAGGTAAGACAGAGCCAAGAGTCCAGAGAGAGGGGAGCTGCCAGTCAGGAAACAAAACCTTGGTTTACCTACATAAAAGAATTCTGTAATGTTTTCATCTGTCTTATTCCCTATTTTTTAATTTTTCCACATTAATCATTTCACCCAATATGGGGCAATACTCTACTTCAGAGCTGAAGTCTGGTGTTCAGTGATCCACTGAAGAACCAAAGAAAAGAGCCAGGGACATTGGTGACTTGGGCATTGCTTAGCAACAGTGGAAAGATCATGGCTTAATTCAGTTGCTTTTCCCTGAAAAACAAACAAACAAACAAACAGAAAAAAACAAACACCCACACCACAAAAAGTCCACTTCTGGTGTTTACCTCTTTATTATTCTGTTCCTTCTAATTTCATGTATTGTGTTTTGCTCCCAGGCTTGTTCTGAAGTGAGCTTACTAGACCTCTTCAAGTTGCAATCTAGTGCTGGTTCATTCCAGCTAGGGGCTACTGTCTGGACAGTATGCATAATATTTTGTAGCACAGCCTATTAGAGTGTTTAAGGTGATTTGAACTGCACAAAAAATTCTTTTATCTTAAGACCATCTAGCCATTGTATGCTGGCCAGAAGAAAATCCAGACATGCTCAGTGCTATGGAAAGGGACTTGGTTGGACCTAGAAAAAAATCTGCCAAAAGAATGTGGGTGCAATCCTTTCTACCTCCTCCTTTTTACCAGTACAGATAGAGCTACTGACACATTTGTTAAGCTCCTGCTGTCAGTTGTCATCTGGAGGAACGTCCCACTCCACTGACAGAGGGAGCTTAAGGAGACCAGTCTCCTAACTTAATCATCTGAATGAATTTCCTAAAGAGGAACACTGTGAATACTTCCTCTGTGTGACTAAACTCATGGCATTTATTCCAGTTAAAATGAACATGAGAAATCTAGACAGGATTTTGCACTGGGATGTAACCAGGACATAATCCACAAGAACAGCTGAAAAAAAACATGAGGTAGATTTACAGTATCTTTTCTTTATGTTGGACATCATTAACTGGAAACTTCATACAGCATTTTCCACTGTAGGATCTAAAAATGTTTATGAAATAAATCTTTGGGCAATTGGTGTCTGAAGAGAGTATTATTGTACCTAGTGCATGGCAAGCCAAAGATCACAAAGCACTATTCAGGCTACACTAGGAGTGAACCCTCCTGATTTCCAAAGCATACTGTTTGGGTATGAAGCTCATTTTATCTCTGATGAGCAAAACCAACATGAAATGTGAAATATAATACATGATTTTCTCTCCAACAAAAGATTCATGGGTAAATGAAGAGCTTTTAACACACAGTCTTTAGAAGGAAAAGCAAACTTCCTGATAAATTCAAATATTTTAAGCATCATATTTTTGCTTAACCAAGGTTATCTTAGGAGAATATGTCTAGCAAATTTCAACAGTCATTTTGGCAGTTCTGAAAATATTTCTGAAGAGGAGTTTTTCTTGTAATTTTTTCCAAAAAGCCTCTGCACTGTGAGGAATGGCACTAATTCATTTAGTAGTAGTGATTAGACAAAGATGTGTTTAGTTTAAGATGGAGCTGGGAAAAAGAAACAAAACAACACTGTAGTTACCTGAATGTAACACCATATATAGTTTATATTTTATTGTAGGGAAATCTGTCAGTACAGTGACTTCACAAGTGTCACTGTTAGACCAAATCATTATGGTCGCTTATCTCGAGTTTTTGGGAGGAGAGTAAGAAGGGCTCAGCAGGGACAAGGCACTGAAAGAAAATTAAAGCACAACGGAATCATTAGAAGATTACATGTTGGAAAGATCCAAATCTGATAGACAGTCATTGGAACCAGAAGAAGGCAGAGTTTTACAGAGCTTGATGGAAGACAGGAATAAAACTCTGAAACAAAAAAGTAAAAGGAAAAGGGGCATTTCAGAAGAGTACTCTGAAACAGATGGTCCTTTCAAAGAAAAACAAGATGTTTCATCTGAATGATCGCTATTACTAAATTCTTCACCAAAACTAGGATTGATGGGAACAATTACATCATCATCAAGGAAAGGAATGCGTCATTACCAGAGCACACTCACATGTCTAGACATGCACTTGGGTAGCCAGAGCCAAATACAAATTTGGAAGTCAGATGGAATTTAGAAGAGTCAAAATAAGTGAAGCAGAACCAGCCATATGAAAGCAGATAGTTTGAGATGTTGCTGGACAGAACTGACTCCTGCATCAATGTAATTGCAAGAGTGGAGCTGTGGGGATGCAGAAAGTGACAAACTAGAACAACTCTCTGCAAGTAGATTTACATTTCTAATGCTTCATTTCCAGTGAGAACAGTAAGTCTTAAGCACATAGTTGGGATTCACTGTAAGGAGTTTTCAAGAAAAGGAGACTTTTTAGTCTGCCTCATTTCAAACTGTGAAACACACAGTGAAATTTTTATTCTGTCAGGGCCTAGACACTGAGAATTCCTCCCTCTTTTATTTTATTTTTCAGGGTTCTTCTCTCCTCAGATTCTTCCTTTCCAAAGGCACAACTACTCTAAAAGCTTCAGTGACTGATTCAGCACTGAATTAGCTACTATTGAAAGTTTAACATGAAGTGTTCTTGAAGTGACAAACACAAGTGGGGCTGTCAGAAACTGCCATGCCTAGAACTCCCTTACTCTTTGAAGCTCAGTGAGTTTCACTATCCCAAAGGAATTACCGATCTCTGACCTCCATCCCTTACTCTCCTCCTGGCCATGAAGAGCAGCATGTGAAGCATATGCAGACTTTTGGTCCATTCAATTCCTTAAGAAGAAGAGCCATATTAGTAGAATCAGCTTCCTTTTTCTGGTTTGATTTTGGTCACAACTATGAGTACAGCAAAGCACATGCCCCGTAATTCCAGTTCTCTGCAACAACCCTCTTACCACTTTAGTGAGGATTCAATTGCTTAAAGCAGAAAGTATATTTTATTCTTCCAGAAAATCAATTAGTTGGTCCCTGAAACCAAAACATTTCTCGTATTATTCTTCTGTTAATTAAGGAAAAATTTCAATATGACTCCAAAAGGTACACAATAGTTTCCACCCACGCTAGAATTTTTTCACTAGCTGTGTTCATTTTTTGTTAATTTGAATCCTGCTCATAGAGGGCAAGAATTGCCAGGGCCCTTGGGAAATAACAACTACAGCCACTGGCTGGATTTTTTCAGGCTATAACAGGATTCAGCTCTTTATTCTCAGAGCCTGATCTCCAGAATGTGTCACCCACAGCAGCTCGTTACTGGCCAAACATCTTTGCTGCAGGACCGGGACATCACCTTGTGACTAAGCATTATTCAGACTTTCCCTCCAAATCCCCACTACTCTGTAGCAGAAGGATCTGCAAAGAACAAGAAGACACTAACTCTGTTAAGAAAGATCACTCTACCAAACCTCAAGTCACATCACATGACTGGTCTTAATGCCATCATCCTGTGGCAGAGGAAAGCAGACACCAGTGCCTGGTAAGAGTAGGTGAGTACAGCAGAGGACCACACACCTTTGAGCTTGCCGTTGGCAGTCATATCACTCTATCAACTGAACTCATATTTTTGGACACAAATTACTATTTTTACAGCTATTGTTCACAACAGGCTGCAAAACAGAATAAATGTGGGTTTAAAAGCCCTCCCAGACTCTGCTTCTGGCAGGGTTGGAATATCAACACTTGATTCTCTGGGATCAAATTGCTCCCAGACAATTTCCCAGTCTTGTGGGATTTTTATAAGGACTGTTACATTCTCTTGCTTGAAAACACCAGAAACAGACTAAATGATTAAAAATACTTTCAGAAGTGTCTTAACCCAGATAAAGGCAACGGGAGCTTCACAATGGCCTTGAAATAAGGATGGGATTTCATTCACTTAATTGTCTTTTCATTCTTAATTTAGATGGGGTGTGGAAGAGGAAATTAGCAGTCAGCTAAGAAGCCTGAACTATCAAAATGTATAAAGTTGTCTGTCTCTACTATAGGGAACCTTGGCTCTTGCAGTCAGCTTATAGGGAAGCTTTTTCTCCTTGAAATGAAAGATGGGGGACAGAAAAACCCCAGCCTCTCAGTCAAATACAGATGCTTCCTAGGTGGTTTCCTCAGGTGTGTTATTTAAGCTTCAAGACAGAAATTATGACAAACTACTGCCCATTTCTTCTGAATCTTTATTTTAGATATGAGTGGTTGGTAGAAAATTTAATTTGGATGATAAACACACAGTAAGAAAGAGCAGCCCAAGTAAAGATTTTTGAGAAAGGGAAATGCAAAAACTGTGAGAAGACAAGTTATGCATTCTCCCAAATGATCTTCTGTCCTTTCCACATATGCACACACACAAAGAGAACACAATACACAAAAATGTAGCACTTCCATGAGTGTAAAAATCAGTCTTTTCAAAAGAAGTAGGAGGGTGTGAGGCAATAATTATTTGGACATTCTGAATGTAGCAATGGAAAGGGAAAAAAAAAGTCAAAATAAAAAGTGGAAAAAGTAGTGAAAAAAGGGAAGGGAAGGGAAGGGGCTGAAACACTTGCAGATAAAAGTTCGCAATTGGTCTAAAGCACCTCCCTAGCCCCTGCCCCAGGCAACTACCCCAGGCAGCAATGTGTCCTTGGGAACAGGGGGGATGGGGCATCCAGAGGCAGGTAGATCAGACTAACAGCATCTGATTGCCCGAGTNGGGAAGGGAAGGGAATGTTACATGCTGGCCTTTTCAGAAGATGTTAAAAAGAATGGTGGTGTCAGTTCACACTGGTTTTCAGTGAGAAGTGAATCCCTATCTTTCTTACACTCTACTGGAAGTCCAAGCTGAAAAACAAAGAAATTCCCAAACATTAGCGAATGGTATCTTTCTCTAAGTCTAAGAGGATGAATTAATTCTATAAGGGCAGGGGAAGCACTGTTCACTCCTCTTCATCTCTCCCCAGTTGTGTCACATTGAGACTTTGCATATTAACGTTCACAAGA
>VZTR01015517.1:500816-512751 GCA_013400775.1 Chaetops frenatus
TATCATTATTGTTTTTCCTGCCCGGGAAGGAGTCAGAATTAAAAAAAAAAAAATTAATAAGAACAGGAGAGACAGCTTGGGACCTGAGCCCCTGCTTCCTGCTTCAGAGCTCTGTCCCTTGCAAAGCAGGTTGTTAATACCCAATGATATCCATCAAATAGCAGCAACACCTGTCTCAGAACCACTGACATCCTCATTCCCCTTCCTTAACGCCTCTCCTTGAGACTTGCTCCAGAACCTTACACCACAATGGTTACAACCTTTTTCCATATCAATTTATTCAGGGCCACTTCAGCACCCATTTGTTATTGTGCCAAACCATCCTCTAGATTAAATCTTCTGTTATCTTTGGCACTATGGCATTGGCAGCTGCAGCCATAAGTAGAACCACGCTGCAGGAAATCTCAGTTGCCATCCCATAACTCACCAACATCACAGCAGTGGGTACCACTCCAGCACCTGCTGTGGGCTTCCTATTTCCTTCAGCATTTGGTGGTGTCTCCCCTTAGCATCACTAGAGCAATAGCATTTTTCCAAGCTGTGCAACTTCTGGTGTTCTCCTTTCAAACACTAAGGACTTTGGGGTTGGCTTGCCTACATCCTTTTTCGGTAGGTACAGAAATAGGATGCCATCATGCCCTTGGATCCATCACCTCCTCCAATTTCCACATATTTTGTGCTATCTCCTTATTCCAAACTGACATTCCATCCTGCACATCAGAAGACAGGAATACAGTCAAAGTAGGATAAGAAGAACTTTGGCACAAAATATTATGGGATTTATTACCCTGAAATCATGCAGTATAGGTTTCTCAGTTTAAGGCATGGAATCAGACAAGTATAATTGACTATTAAATGATAGAAGAATTTGCACAGTACCTAAAAGTTTTACATATGAACTAAGAAGTGCTGCAAGTAGTAACAGATTTAATTTATTTCACAAAAACAACAGTTTTTTCCCAGTATTAGGAGCCCACAAGCAAGTTTACAAGGATGGGCCAGCTGCCTTCAAGCATGTAACAGCAGTAAAGAGTTTAAAAGGTGGAAACTGAAGCTTATACTAGGAGATAGATGCTCTGTTGCAGTCCTGTGCCCTGCAGAATCTCTTCCTGTCACTTATCTTTCCCATCATCCATCCATGGTCATGACTACCCCTCCAGCTAAGATTGTGAACACAGTATGGCTGGTCACCCATGACTTTGTCATTGCCAACATCTCGAGATAATGCTTCCTCAAGACCTCCCATTCCAGACTTTTAACTAACAATATTGTGTAGAGGAAACCCACTGAATATCTCTTGAAGAATATGCAGGGGAAAAAAGAAGGCAAAAGAGAAGAGCAAAAAACCCATACATGTAGTTTTACAAGGCCCAGATCCTCCGTACTGCCATCAGGCTGAGCTGGACATTTCCAACGGTTCCTTCCTGCTCCTGGTACATCAGAGAGAGAATGGAAAGCCTGAACACAGCAAGGGCAGGGACCCATAGTCAGCATATAAAATATGAGCTGCATTAACCTGATTTTAACATCATAAAGCATACGTGACAGTTATCAGGTGCTGTGTACAATCTCAAATATTCTGATTTGGACTAAGCTTTCTTATCAGCTGTATGGCAAGTGGCTTAGTTGCATGCTAAGTGTAACCAGAAGTCATGAAACCTAGCAACATTTCTGTGCTTTCACTTCCTCACAGCCTCTACTTAAAGATGTAGACATAAACATAACAACAATAATTCCAGATTGGCTGTGTTATTAATGGCATGGATGGGGATGACATTTGAATTTTAGGAATGAAAAATCAATCATATTATCCTTACANAATGGCAAAATAGCCTAATCCACCACAGAAAATCTTATCTTTTAGTCTCAAAGAGTTGATTACTTTACATTTAGAGGAAAAGCTCTCTAGCTTTAAAATTTTGTAATGGATAAACAACAAATAGAAATTCCATTTACTGTTCTAAAATTAAAAGCACTAAACTGCTTAGATGTCTTGTACTTTTGCAGGATCTGCACAAGTGTGCCCAAATAGCACTGTGTTCTGGATTTAATGTGTGACATATTTAGCAATTAGCAGCAATAACCCACATGGTATAGCACCAAAAGGCATACTCAGCTTAAGGCCAACAGAGAGCAATATAGCAAAAAGCTTTGCAAGTAACCTCCTCAACAGGCAAATTTCCATAATTCTGTCAATGAATCTGGAAGCTAGATCTTTCTTTTTCATGTGAACAACCTTTGCACTAGCAATACTGTAAACCTGCTTCAGTTTTCTCTTGACATAGATGACTAATCACAGGGAAAAATCTAAAAAAGACCTGAGGGAGGTAAATAAGGTTAGTTAATTTCCTAGATGAGCAAGGAGGGAAACAGACAAGCAGAAAAAGCTAAAGGAGAGTTAATGGCAGGAGAAATGCAAGCCATTCAGAAAAGCCTGCTGTTTTACTGAGAGCAGTGCCAGAGCCTTGGGGATTCCTGGTATTCAGCAGAGATGATGCAGTCTGTAAATGTACGTCAACATTGCATCCCCACTAATCACACACCCCATTAAAAATAGCTAGGGGGAAAAGCCCTGGAAGTAAATTAGATTGAGGCAGGCAGCAATTTTCTGTAGTCCTTTCTGAACTATAGGAATAACTCATACTCTCCTTCAAAGGAATGGCTACCCTTCCACCAAATCAGAAGTTCCTGAAATGATAGTTCAATGCCGCAGGAGGTGACAGCTCAGTGGAGAATGATAAGAGAACTAAGGACAGCCAGAAATGGCTCACCAAGTGTTGCTGCTCCTGCTCTAACCTGCCACTCTGCATTTATATTTTTATGGTCCTTAACACAAAAATAGAACCTCAGAAAAGTATTCCAAGTAGTGCTTTTCCATGTTATAAACTGTGTAAAGAGGTATTTTCCACTATGCAGTCATTCCTCCTCTCTCACAGCTAGGCTTCAAAATACATTTTCTTTCTGGGGGCATATATAATACAAGCCATTTGGAACAGAACAGGATGGAGTTGAACAGTTTCTCAGCCTCCTTTAACCTGAGAAATCACTGCCCATCTTGTGCCACCATAACTCACTGCATTGTTGCAATGGTTCCTTTATAACTAAGCAAAAATTAGAGCAAAACATAAGTGTTCATTCATTCCTTTTTAATTTTTATCACTGCTTTGAAAAGAAGTTAACTTTTATGTGAAGAAAATAAAGCAATCCCAGTCATTTCATGGACCACAGTCATGAATTCACTCAAGGAGAATCTTTGGATCATGGGGTAGGAAGCATTGCTGGAACAAAGCCTTAAAGCTATTTCTAAACCAGCAAGAGAGCCTGGAGCAAGACAGCCTGGGCTATTCCCGCAAAGACATGGGATTTCTTTATGACCACAGCTAGACTGCTGCTGCTACTCTATCTTAATTACAGCTATCTTGGTTGTCTCTCCAGTGCAAACATGCTGACAGAGACCACTGACAGTGCTTCTACCCACTAACACCAGTGGGAAATGCACAGTCATAAAGTCAGATCAGGTAAAGGTCAGAGCTCTCCACCATTCTAGACAAAAGGAAAATGTTATGCTTGAGCTGAAACTGCTACCTGTAAAAATCAACCATCCATTAGCTCAGAGACTGTCTCTACCCATCTTCTTCAACTACACACACACATTTACATATTTATTGAGAGGGAATTTTCCTCATCAATACACCTGCTCAGCCTGGCATCAATAACTCTGTTTGAAGTCCTAAGTAACAGTTTGTCATCTCTACTAACACACATGCTCAGTTTGGATGCCCTCTTTAATCATGTCCTAAGCACAACTCTACTCTGTTTATTTGAGAATTAAATATATTTGGCACTGTCTTCACTCATTCCCACATAAAATTGAGACAAGGAATGAAAACCAATTGTAAGTAAGGATAAAACAACCTTTGTTAAAGTTTGCTCTACGGTGCTTAATACTTAAGAACTTTGGATCATCTTTGGATGAAAGGAACCTGTCTGGTTCATATTTTTGTTTCACATGGGGACACAAAATATATACTCCCTGAGGAATTTTCTTGACAAAAAAAAAGAAGACATTTCACAGTTTAGTTAAATATTTTTATGTATAATTTAGTGGCAAGATGTCTCTCTCCCAGAGGAGAAGGGATTCTCCACCAGAATGGAGAATCACTACAAAGCAGCTGTTGTTGCCCCTGCCTCCTCCCCATCCTCGGCTCTTGACACTTTCTCCAGCCACTTATAACCCCTATCACCAACATCCATCAGCTAGAGGAGGGTCCAAGAAAGAGAAAAGGCAGCTCATGACTCTAAGAAACTAGAAGAGAACCAAAAGGGTCAAAAAGAAAGACACTGCCTTCACTAAGTAATAAAGTGTGTAGAGAGACAGAGGAGAAGATGAGCGAGGCAAAGCAGAACAAGACAGAGGTACATCCTCATGTTCCTAGTCTCTCACTGCACTTCTGGAAGGAAAAATCTATTAAAGCCAGCAATGTTAAATAGCAAACAGTTTTGGCACTCAATTTCATCACCACCTGCAACACACATTGCCATAAGTGTATGGGATCTTCATCCCCTGCATTCTCCTGCCACATTAATTCCTCTCACAGCCACAGGGCTGGGAAACTCCAATTATCCAGTTCTTCAAGATCCAGGCAGATCCAACAAGAACCTTGGAGCTATCCAGAACTTCCCTCTAAATTCACCAGAAGGTCATTGAGCTGGAGTTGCTCTGAAACACATTCTTCTTTGCAAAGGAGGACTTTTTATTCTTGACCAATTTCTCCAGTGCTAGTAATTTTCCCACTTGTTGGTTCTTAGACAAACATTGGGAGCAGTGAGCAATTGACTTTCTCTGAGAAACCCATGCTGTATTTCATGCTCGTTTCAATTCTCTTTCACCTCTCTGATGAGATTTTCTCTAAAGAGTTACTTTAAAACAGGTAAAGCAGATGACAGGTCCTGCAGTTGCCTGAATGAACTTTTCTATTGTGTTATCTGAAATAGGCTAGAGCAAAGTAGCAAAAAAGAAGCTGCTCTTTTTTTTTTTTTTTTTTTTTTTTTTTTTTTTTTTTTTCTCCCTTTAATGTGGATCAGCTGGGGATATTTCTTTCTGTATTGTAACTTCAGCTTTAAAGACTATTTGGCTATAGGAGAATTTTTGTTGGCTGTAGTTTTTCTGACAATTTTTGTTTTACCCATTATTAAAGATTAAGGCAATAGAATTACTACTTAATAATTATGGTTAGTACTAATTGCACATGTTTGGTTTGAAAAGTTTTGCCCTGCTTCAGAAAGGCTAGACATCTATTTATAAACATCTTTGATACCACATAAAACATCAGATTACTAAAAAAGGAGCTGTAAAGTTGTGTGATCACAGCTTAGCAGTCTCCCAGTTCATTCTTCATGTCTATAAGGGAGAATATATGAAACCTGAACCAAACATGTAGGGTGTAAAACACTTAAACAATAAGAAAACTGAGCAATATTTCTCACTTACAATTGCTTTGATTTTTTCAGTTCATCAGACACTTGTGAAGGAGAAGTTTCCCACTTCAGTGATTTTCCTACAGTGAATGCAATAAGGACTTTCTGTTTTTAAGGCATTGGTGAGACAGTTTAGGAATCCTCTGGGGATTTGATGCCAGATCCTCCTCTGACATAAAGAGGAACTAATGGCTGCAATCACCTTGCCTGCAGCAGCATCGATGTTTTTAAAATACAAGCCTCTGGATTTTTTAAGGATCACTGAGTTTCTATTCGCAAAGAAGCAACTTATTAACAAGGATAGGGGCTTCGGGAGTGGATTGATCTTTCCTATAACTGAAACATTCTTTGCAGTACATTTCATTTCAAATTCATATTAGGAAAAACAATTACTGACACTCACATACTAGAATTGATTAATTTCCTGTCCCCTCTGGCTGAAATCTTACATCACAAAAGACTGCACAGCACCACACCACTAGCAATGTAGAAGAGTATTTATTTAGTTAGTCACTAGAAAACACAATTTATATGCAATTTCAGTGAGGATTGCATCTGTTGCCCTTTTTCCTTTCTGTTAAAGAACTAAGGAGTGAACCATTCTTCCTAATTGTCATGTATGATGTGATCTTTCCCAGGATCTAGACTTTGTGCATCACTTTAATTCCTCAGACTACTGAAACACTCAAAGAACAGAGCACTTGCTCAGGCCCTACTGAAGAACTCTCTAGCCTCAGATCATTCTATCAAATTTTGGTACCTACAATGAGAGTTCAGCTGCCTAAACTTCTTTTATACTCACTGAATGAGACAGGCAGCTCTGAAAGCGTAGTTCACACAGTTCCTCAAACTTACCTGTTTCTCAAATCAGTGCCAAAGAAAACCAAAGGAATATAGTGCTCTGTTCTATACCACTAAGACAGTCTATATTACTAGACAAAGGTCTGCTTCCCAGTTTTTAGGGACCTCTCATTTTCCTTGGTTGTCTAATGGTGAGGAGCAGGGCTGACTGCACATTGGCCCAGTTCTATACTTTATCTCATACTTTGTTTGCCATGCAAAGGAAGGCCAGGCAAAAAGTGGGAAGGAGTGTGGCACCATGCTACATTCCAAAATGTTCCCAGCAAAATCCTTGGGGACAACTTGCCTCACTAAAAGAAATGTCTCTTGTGCTGTCCAAGAAGTTTCCTGCAGCTTCTTTCTTTCTTTTCATTTTTCTGTTGTGGCATAATGTATTCCTCTTACAAACAGTTTACTTCTGTACTGAAAAAGAGAGATTGAACTGGCTTTATTTACCTCTTTGAAGATAAAAGAACTGCAGGTTTCATCAAGGGTAGGATATAGCTCTGGATCTACATCCTGAAACTCCATTTAAACCCACGACACAAACTGTGAATGAAATCCTGCATGGTCACAGCTATGACAGCACCTCCAGGGGACAATTCCAAGCTCCCCTCCAGAAAGCATAGTGAGGTGTGGTCATTGTCATAGAGATCAGCACAGTGTTAACTCACAGCCTCCTCTTCTTGGGAACCTGCAGCCAACAGTCCCTGGCATTCTGGCAGAACCAGGGCTTGCTAAGGTCAGTGTGAGCTCAGGTATGTTCACAAAGTGTGTACAAAGTGAAGGCTGCAGTGCACACAGTTTCTAGGCAGAAAAATCTTTATTCTCTCTGTTTAAAGAGAATGCAAAACCAGCTGGCTGCTTGAAGCAGACTCTGTTTTAACTCTGTTCCAGTTTGAGGCAAACAAACCAGAGTATTACCCATATTCATTATGAGTGCTGAGATGCTCTTAACAAAATGAGCTCCTTAAAAATGTAGTAAAAGTAGCAGGGAAAATGCCATGGAAAAAACCCTAAAGATCATGTTAACTTCCCATAGGCAGAAGTTTAGGAACACTGAACTGATTTTTCTCAAGGATGAAACTCTTTCCATGATACTCTGAGGACTGTTGTGGAAAATGATTTTCAAGACAACATATTTAAGTTTAAATGGAGCTCAATTAAACTAAATGGGACTTATACAGATAATGATCTGCAGACACTATTCCAGGGACTTCAAAGTTAATTTCTAGACTTTACCCATAAGGAAAGAAGGAATGTATATTGACAACTACTAAGAAGCATGTCTGCAAATGACACAAAGGGGAAAAAGACAGGCACTTAGAAGAAATACAGTTTTTATCCCAAATTCAAAAATTTGTTTTTCAGCTAACAGGACTGGGGCAGGGGAACCAGCACGGGGCATGCAGACCATGCAGACTGGTCAGGGGCAAGGTTATGCAATGACCCTACACTCTGCCAGGCATTTTCACCAGACATCAGTTTTTTGAGGTCTTTTGCATCTTTTTATCCTCCATTCTCATTTTAAAGCCTTGTTCTCTTGCAATACTGGATTTTAACAGGTATGAAAAGCTGTATAATTTATAAATCCTATGGTGAGCAAAAGCTTAAACATAACTTTGTTTTAAAATACATCCACATAAAACACATCTCAAAGAAAAAGCTCAAATTATACATCAAATAAATGAATCAATATTCTGCTGCAGAATCTTTATAATTACTTTCTTTCTTTCTGTAATAGGGCCATATTGTGCTTTATGGCCATCATTAATTATTAAATAGTTTCCTGCACTAGTGTGCATCCATACATAGCACCTGCTATATGGGTCTTTTCAGGTCACAGTCTTTCCCACCGATTTGTGTCTGTCTCATGACTCTCTGTCTAAGCCCTCCAGGATTCCCCTGGGATTGCCAACAGAAGCTCTACAATGTTTTCCTGGTGCATTGTTTAGTCTTTCTGCAAAGTCCTTGAGTCTTTCACAATCAAAACCAACCTGCCTTTATAGAGAAATGCCAGGGAGTTTCAGCCATGTTTATGAATGAAAACAGCTGTGCTTTCCTCCAGTTATACAAGCACAGCTACTGGCAAAGAATTTTAATACAACAAGACTTCAAGATACACACACACACCTTGTCACCAGTGGGACCCCACACAAACCAGTTTGTGGCAGTGGCTGCTCTAGCCACATGTGTTTGTAAGCATGTTTTAGCTGGCTACCATGAGTATTGCTGAGTGGCCTGAGGCCCATAATCTCTTGAGCTCTCAGCATCCAAGACATACAAAATCAAAGTTGTAAGCTCTCCCAAGATGAGCAGTCCTTCATTTCCAGTGCTACCAAAATATGAATTCATTTTCCAAAGGATAGTGGAAGTAATTTGGTGTGTGATTTTGTTCAAGCAATTTTTTATAATAATTTTTTAATATGAACTCACATCTTTTTGTCTCATTTTTTTAACTGTTATAGAAATTACTCTTCTTTTTGATTTTTTCCCTTTTAAGTGCTTTCTCTTTTCAGCTGCTGTCTGGCCTCCTCTTGTCTACAGTGAGAGGAACAGCCTCCATTTTTTAAGGGGGGGGGGTGGTTTCATATCTAGCTGGCTGCTTCTTATTCCTATTAACTTGGCCATGATTCTTCAAAACAATAAGTTCAAGAGATCTGAAGCATTTTAGTAGGACTAATAACATCAAGATACTGGTTTGTATATAGAAATTTTAGACATACATTTGAAGTATTTCAGTTTGTATTTACGATTTTCTCAGTGCTCAATGCTATCTATCTTTAAGAGTTAAACTCATGTAAAGGAGAATTTCTGAAGATTCTGCAATAATTTCAAAAATAGACATTTTTAGAAGGTATTAATTTTATTGTTTTATATTATTAATGTCAGGGGCATTTGTCCTCATTGGATCCTAAACCTCCTTCTTTGCATTTGTGCACCTCACTCCAGCTAAACAAAAAAGACAGGCAGGACATCCTGATAAACCATTAATTAGGGAGGGAATGACTTCTTTGGTGGGTAATATCCCTTGAACACACTCATTCAGTATCTAAACTCACACCACTTGTCCTTATCCCTTTCTGACTCAACAGATTTTTATCCCAAAGGACGAATTCCTGAAAAAATAATAAGCTAGAAAAAGCAGGGCTCATTTTAGAACTACAGTTTGATTAGCCACCTCCACTGTTCTGCAATTATCATGTCCTCAATTTCCCACTGGGGTGAAACATACAAAGCACTTAAGAGTACCTAGCAACAGCCCAGAACAGGTCAGGACACTACAAGAAGAACTAAAGTAGTTGGTAAATAATTATTTATGTTATAGGTCATAATACTGGGTTTACCACTCCCAACCCTATGCAAAACTCCACAAACTCTTTAAGCACCCTAATAAGCCAGTCATTAGCTTTTATACCTCTCAGCTCTGACTGTCACATTGCTCAGGATGAACCCACTAATCCTCTCAAGATTGCCAGGTTTACCTGAGGTCTCCCATCATGAAGCTGCTAGGAGTGATTCTGCTTCACAAAATTCCAGTTAGATCTCAAGGGGAAGCTCATGATCACTTTCCATTGGAATGTTGTCAATTCCTTCACTAGGCCAGCCTAAAAAGAAAAATCAAAGCTTATTTTTCAGCCTAAAACCCACACGTGTTCAAATTTCGGTTGCACTGTAGAACACAGCCTGATTCTTGAGTGCATTGGCCCTCACACACAGTAGCCCACAGCTGTGCAAAAGTGAGTGTAGAACATCTGTGCAGATTGCTCAGTGTGCTTTGGGCACATCTTTTACTCTGCAGTGGACATCCTGAACAGAGACATCGAGAGAGCTGAAACCACTGCAAACAAGGAATAAGATGACACAGCAATACATTCACTCTCTTTTCCCATTGTTTTTTTGGTTTGATTTTTTTAGTGGCAGTTTTAATGTAATTAGACTTTGCATTGCCAGATTTCCACTTAGGTTACAACAGCTCCAGCAATTCTAAACTCCCCAGACCCCCAGTAAATGGGAAACAGCTATGGGAAAGACCTCCTAAATACTACCCTTTTCCTCTGTGTATGCTGGAGGCCTGGATATAACTACATGGAGGAAATTCCTATATATAGCCAGGCAAATTAAAGAGAGGATATTGAAAAGGATGAACCACTCATGTAACAATTTAAATAAGAGCATAGTATGAACTACAACCTGCAGCAAGCACAATGCTGCTTTCCTGTGATGTTTTGTAAGACAGCTTCCCTTGACTTTCTTATTCCCTACCTGGCACTAAGAAAAATAAAATCTAGCTCACCACACCTGTCAGAGATTTTTTTAACCTACTTATCATTCTTAATAGACTGTTGATACTAATCCATTCATGCTTTCCAGCAATATTATGAAATTTCTAGTAAAGTTACATGAAGTTACATTAAAAATTCTGTGGAATATAAATTATAAGTAATTTCCTGTCCCTATTCAGGAGAAGTCATCACCTTAAAATGCAGCCTAGGTCTGAGATTTTTAGTGCTCAGGAGTGTGTATATTTCAAAAACCCAGCATGTGCATATTTCAAAAGCTTAGAACAATCAGAGTCTATGAAAATGAGGACTGTGATATAAAACTGGTGAGCTCAAATCCCATGAGGCTGTAATCAAAGACAGGAAGTATTCATAGGGTGAATTTTTTACAAAAACTGTTAAAACGCCTTCAGGTTACTGTTCCTAAGACACAGTGACAAAGTTCATCAAGTAAATGTGTTTAAGATATGGCAATGACATGATTTGCTTGGTTATCTTATGTCAGTTGCCATTTGCTCTGAATAACAAACTCAACATGTCAGTTTACAGATACAAGAGACTCAGGAAAGTTTCTTCCATTCTGAAACCTGCTACAGTTTGCAAAATACTGCCCATACGGAAAACAACGAACATGAAATTCTTGAGCAGAGCCACTTATTTTTGCATATGAGCATATCATGACATTAATTTCTACTTCAAACCAGCAGTTGCTACTGTCTCAGCATGTGTTTCTTCCATTCTGAAACCTGCTACAGTTTGCAAAATACTGCCCATACGGAAAACAACGAACATGAAATTCTTGAGCAGAGCCACTTATTTTTGCATATGAGCATATCATGACATTAATTTCTACTTCAAACCAGCAGTTGCTACTGTCTCAGCATGTGAAAGGATAAGAAAATGGATAGGTTTTTCACCTGCGAGCTTGCTGGTCTTATTACCTGAGAAATATTCCTATTTGTCCTCTATCATTACCAAGTGAGTGGGATAGTGATAGCAAAAAGCTAGAGCTTTTGACTCCTCTGGCTACAGAAATTCTGCAGTAGTGTAGCTGCCTGAAGCTGATCCATGCACAGACTCTGTACTTTGATGAATACTCTGCAATGGGAAACAGTACACTAAAAAAAAAATCTTAATATTTTTCTTTATCAAAAGACAGGTTTTTGATAAAACCTGTGTAGCGGTTTCACATTCACCTGCTCACCTGCTCACACCAGGCGAGAGTGCAGTGTAGTGGTTTCATGAGAATAAGGATTAAGAGAAATGCAAAACAGGCCTAAACTTCAAAGATAAAAATAGTTTATTAACAAAAAACAACAAAATCAAAATCAACC
>VZTR01015517.1:522858-546715 GCA_013400775.1 Chaetops frenatus
TTTTCTTGTTTAGGTAGATGCCTGGCATAGACATATGACTGAGTGGCAGATACACAAAATAACAGCCAGAGCTGATTATTGGCTCTTTGAACATGAATTTCTTCTCAACTAGTTGCTCTGTTCTTCAGGTCCATTGAAGAAAACCATAGGTATGATATGATGTCTATCCTATTTCTTTTTAAGCAAAATGAAAGAGAGGGAAAACTTTATGTTCAGTGCTACCTGGAGCAGTTCAAGAACATTCCAACCCATTGACAAAAAAATAAATAAATAAATAAATAAATGAAATGTAGCATGAAGTTTTCCATTTTGCTGAAACAAATATACTTGACATGAAATCTCAAATAATCGCCCAACCCCCTTCATATATACTCCATGTGAAGGAGTTTGTTGGGTTTTTTCTCTGAATAATATTATAAGGACAAGCTGCCAAGCCCATTTGTCCCTCCATTTGCATTAACTTGTTTTTGCATGAGGTTTCAACATGCTGTTCAGTTTTCTGGTAGAGAACAGTTCGTTTCCTTTCTTCAGTGAGTTTCCTTTCTGAGAACATAATGCACTCCCACAATCAGAGGAGCTGCAACCCTCACACTAAATTATGGGCAATCAATATTTCTTTAAAATACCAAAATTAATACTCAATACAATTCAAAAAGTTACACCTGCCATAATTCAATTGGGCCTCTTACAACAGAAGCTTAAAAAGTCAGAAGGCAGTTTTGGGCTATGATCTTGCATTACATTTGTAGAGTTTTGTCAACTGCCTAATTAATCCCATCAATACATTTGCAAGCAACAGCTCCACTACATGTTATCTGAAAACAATGCCTCAATCCCTAAAAAGCTATCTAACAGATACAGCCACTTGTTTAATTCTGATGACACTGTCAACCACAAGAGGGGGAGACCTCAGCCCTCCAAATACTCTCTTGATTCATACTACTGCATAATTTTATTTTTTATAACTTCGGCTTTAAAATATTCTACTGTAAAAAAATAAAGATTTTTTTAATGAAAAAAAAAAAATAAGCAGACTAATTTCATGTTTCCACTATGACAAGATCTGATCTATAGCTTCCTAAGGAAAACACAGGAGGAATAATACCAGGCATTATCATATTCAAAAGCCACTCTAATTCACATAGAGGAAAGGAAATAGCAACAGCTGAAATATGTCCTTTAGAATAACAACCAGAATTAATCTTTGCCATAAGACTTTGCAATATATCCTCATTGTCTTTAGTGAAATATGCTGTTATCTTAGTATATAAAATACCTAATAATTGTAAATTACTAGATTTTCACAATGCACTTACTTTGAGCAGATTTATTAATAATCTATTCTGTATATGGGACAATTCACTGACAGTATTTCATAAAATTATTCAGATCAATTATTTTCTGTCCTGCCCATTTTCTTCTTTTATCATTTTTCCTTTCATTTCCCTGCCCATTTATCTATTGACTATTATACAATAATAGACAAGGCAGAATTTTATTTTATAAAGTTTGTGCATGTCAGGTTTCAACCCAGGAGGAATTCCTATAGGCAAACTATCTGCATATTTAAGCTTTTGATTTCCAGCATGCAAAAAGAGAGATGGTGATCTTCTTTATTAAGTGGAGTCCAGGACAGCCTCTTTCTGGAACTGGAAAATTGTTTACCCAAATACATCTTTCAAAGTGCAATAAGAAGACAAATAAAATGAGAAAACAGTGCTAGGCAAGATGGTCCTAACCACAACTTGTCTGCATTGCCATTTACACTTTGGGATGGAAGAGGTATGAATTAAGGATGACTAAAAAATTTGGATTCATATTCTTTATAAATAAAAAGAGATTTATTTACATTTAACCTAATCAGAAGAGAAACTGAGTATCTTCAGGTCCTTCAACATCCAACTGAAGATGAAAATATTCACTGTTCTCTGTATCCATAAAGAGCAGCTGCACCAACATTCTAGCAAATATTCAGAAAATAAAACAACTCTAATAAAATTCTGCTTCCTTATAACATCACCTTTTTCAATGGAAAGTGAATGAGACTAAATCACAGACACTGAGGAACAAGTAATCAACAGCTCATGTGATCGAAATTTTAACAAAAATTTAAAATATTAAAGATCATTAATTGTGTTTTCCAAAACAACAAAGCTAACATGAAAAAAAAGAAATGTGCTAACATTGCACAGTATTTCAGGTAACAATAAAGTTTTTCTATCTCTAAAATATTTTCATTTAGTCATATTTCCCCCTTCAGTTTCTGGAGTTTAAATTTAGAAATTATACTTTCTATCTCCAAGTGCAAACTATCATCCTTCACTAAACACAGCTGACAATTTGTTCTGATGAGAATCATTGAGATCTGTCAATTCTTCCTTGACAGATTCTTTTGAGAAATAATTTTGTTACTTTTGCTTTGTTTTTAAAGACATTATTGAATTTGATCACTATTTAATGACAAAGATGCACATTAAAAATCTGGTCTAGTTGTAGGATAAAAGCTTTCTGTTAATCCTTTAAGACCTGGCTTCTTGGAGGGAAGGAGCAGGGCCAACAAAAACAACAGTGAAATTCCACACAGAGCATCCCAGTGGAGTGAAGGAGAGGCAATACACTGTGTAGAGCAGTGTGATGGGAGATGAATCAGTTTTTAGCTATGAAGCTTACAGATATTGTCATATGCTCTGTCTATGAGCTGTATGTACGCTGCACAGCACATGAAGTTCAGGGTACCCTACTTGGGCGCAAATTACAGCCATGGAAATGTTTCCTCCTTTTGAAAGCACATAAACTTCAGCTAAATAAATGTGAGAAACATCAAGTGGATTTCAGTTCTACTTCGTGAGGTGAACTGATATCTTGTGCAGTGTAATTGAGTCAAGTTAACCAAATGCTTTCAACCCATAACATGGACATAAATCCAGTATCAGACATTAAACTACGTATTGGCACACTAGTAGACATGTACTAGCCATGTTAAGGTGTGAGTTCACAATGACAGCACTAACGTGACCAGGATTAGATGTTTGTATCTGAAGGAACAACCTAATCTTCTTTGATCCTATGGAGAGAGGAATTTCTGGAACACAGTTCACTTGTAATACACGACATGAACCCTGCCCTCAAACTATCTGCTCATTTGCATTGACTGCAGACAGCTCAGAGTGATCTAGCTCAAGGCAAAGTTTAATGTTATAGATGTCTAAGGTTAAGTAAAATTAATCCACACCACTTGATGTCTGAAAGATAATCTGAGACATGAACTTGTCTTTGTTTATTTATAAAGATACAAAGTCAAAGAAGAAATTCAGTCACAAAACTCAGGAGAATTTTATCCACCTTAATGAACTCCAATTACATTCCACTTTTGGTAGTACTTAGGATATTAAATAAGCACAATTTAGTAGCAAAAATGTGCATGGGTCACACTGGCACTTTTTGTGGCAACATCACAGAATCCCAGAATCCCAGAAAATACTGAGTTGGAAGGAACCCATAAGGATCATAGAGTCCAACTCTTAGGCCTGCACAAGACATCCCCAAGAGTTACACCA
This sequence comes from Chaetops frenatus, assembly GCA_013400775.1. NCBI lineage: Eukaryota > Metazoa > Chordata > Aves > Passeriformes > Picathartidae > Chaetops > Chaetops frenatus. The sequence goes on from VZTR01015517.1 coordinate 526,416, forward strand.
TGCACCTGAGAGCATTGTCCAAACACTTCTTGAACTCTGTCAGGCTTGGTGCTGTGACCACTTCCCTGGGGAGCCTGTTCCAGTGCCCAGACACCCTCTGGGTGAAGAACCTGTTACTAACAGCCAAACACAACCTCCCCTGACATAACTTCAGGTCATTCCCTCAAGTCCTGTCAGAGGGCACCACAGAAGGCTCATGTCAGTAGAGAAGACTGTTCCAACACTATTTGAAAAGAAGCCATTCCACAAAAAAATTCAAAAAGCTTTCTGACACACATCTTAGCCTAACCTGAGCACCTGCACCCCAGAAGGCCCTGTTCTCAGAGAAATTGCAAACTACCGCAGAGAGTGTGAAAGTATGTGTCACCCTTGATCACTGTGAGTGCCAGCAATGTCAATAGACACTTCTGTAGAATTAAGGGTAATACATATGGTTCTGACTAACACAGTTACCATTTCAACTTTCTTTACCTTTAGCAATACCGCAATGTTGTTCATTTTTTTATTCCCAGTAAGAGACACAGCACAGAAAAGACCTCCTATGGGAGCCCAGGACCTTCAACCAAGCTCTCTTGTTACCATGATTTCTAATGCACAAAGCCCTTCAGGGAACATCTGACTATACCTACTGATTCATTCTGACAGATGCTATCAATTCACTTCACTTTTTCAAGGGAAATGTTGCAGGAGTAGCTTTAGGCAAGTAGGAGTCATAAAGAGTCCTATGTTCAGTGGAGCCAGGGTAAGTTGCTCTCTCTAAAGTGATTCATTCTTGAATGCTCCCTTCACATAGATCCCTATTTTGCCTATGTATGTATGTGTACATCCACCTCACCAGACCATCTTGACAGGCATCACACTGCTCTTTGTGTGACCCAGGGACCCCCTCCCAGCATGAGCTGCAGTAAAGCCTCCTCTTTGATAATAGGTCAAGTTGAGTAAACACAACAATATCACTTCTGTCCAAAGGCTGCAGCACAGGCAGTGTCTCTCCAGAGACAGAAAGGACTGTAAGGAAAGCCAAGGGGAACTTTTAACTTTAAGAAGAAAACGGGGATATAGTAATTAGATTTTAGAAAAAAGCTGCAGCATTCTTGAATACTAAGAATAGAAAGCCTTTCTCTTAAGAGCAGCACAGAAAGAGGAATGTAAGTCCTCTGTTGATGGTAGCAACAACATAATTACTGCATCCCATGCCTTGTGGATTTAGCACATAAAAATAAGCACAAATATATTGCTCTGGTTAGTGGTGTGTAATGAGTTTTAACCACTACACCTCATTTGCTTTGCATTTCCTCATGGCACTCATTTCCTCCTTCTTTCCTTAACTGTGAAAGGGAAATAGTCCCATAGTCAGGATTGACCCAGAGGCCCTGCTCAATCCCCTGATTTGCAGACAATAACAGTGCAAAAAAAAAATCCCTTACCACAGTTTCTCATGTACCTGAAAAATACATTGTATTTCCAATAGCTGGGCACAGTGTGGATAAAACTGGTGTGCTCAAAGAATTACAATATATGGAGGAAGGCTAAATTTTTTCTGCAAGCAAGGTTAGTCAAAGCTTAGTCCAAAACATCAGTTCCTAAACCATATAAATAGGCTGTAATTCCTTCTGTGACAATCAAGAAGTGCAGACAGTCCCAGATGGTACCTCTTGCCCTTAGGTCTACAGCAGCTCTATGGCAGCATTCCAGCTGTGGCAACACACGGCACAACCTGGTTCCCCTGGCACTCACCCTCTTCTAAGCTACAGTCAGAGAGCTCCCAGTGCCTGAGCCACCTTACTCAAAACGAGCACAACTGTGTTTTTACTAGAGTCCCACTCACAGCTCTACCTGTAGGATTAAAGCTTTGTCACACCAAAGGAGTGGGGGAATCCTGTGACATTTAAACAATGAGCAAAACCTAGTAAGTAATAATCCTACAGCAGCTGGGGAGATGCTCTCAAGTACGTATTACAATATGACATCATTTTTTATGGCCGAAGTATTTTTATGCCTGGTTCAACAAATAATTCTGTGACAGACTTTTCCACAAATGTATTACTGTTACATTACATGGGGATTCTGTGAAATATGGAAATATATTTTAAACAATTTTTTTAATAATTATAAAACTACCAAAATAGTGTCGTTTCCAATCTAAATATATTACTCTGTAACACAGCCCTGGATTTGCACAGCAGAATGTCGAAGCTTTTTCATTGCTAATCTGACAGGTAATATATTTTAACTAAATGATCTACCTATACATATAACAAATTATTAGTTGTCAATTAGGTACACTAGTAATACAGATAATTATATGTTTCAAGTAACAAACCTGTACTTTGACTTGTATTTACAGATTAATTAGCACTTCTGGCAAGTTTCTAGAAATAGAGCATTCAAAGTAGCAGTAACAAAGTAGTTTTGATCCAGTTCTTTCTCTCACCTTCTTTTATCCTGTAACTTTTATTCTCCACACATCTATGTTCCACCTTAATGGGGAGTATTTATCCTCTCAGAAATACATATATTTTTCCTTACAGAGAATTAGGCAAATAATTTCTTTTGCATCCTAAAAATACAGCAAAATAATCCAAATTTTTTCTCATCTCCATGAACTTGCTTTTTTCAAGATAACAATTCATCATTCCAAGGGCCTGGGCTGTAAAGAACAGAACCCTTTGGTGGCCTTCTTGAAAATGGGTTGCCTTATAGGCATATGAAAGTGTCATTAGGAAAGGAGTTTGAACCCAGTGCTGACCAAGAGAGAGCAACTAGTGAAATGTAAGAAACAGTTCTGCATTAAATGGTCCTAGCTTCAAATCAGAACGCAAAATCAGAATTCTGTTCCTACACAGCACTTTGGAGGCTTTGGTTATGCACTAATTACAACATGCATTGAAATGAAAACAAAACAGAAACCCTTGAAAGTCATTAAGAATGAATTCTTGCACTGTGGACAGCTCTGTGGCAAAGATCAGCTCTTTTTCTGGGAGGTCAGTGACAAAGGACAGAATTTTTACCCATGACTGAGCATATACAAGAATGTTTTTTGGTCTGATTTCAAGAATTCTAGAAAAAGGCTTTTAGAGGTGTCTGTGTGGAGATGGGCAGAAGGAAGGCTTCTGAAATCCTAAATGAAAGAGTTTTTAATGATTTCTGCTGGTGACAATCCTAACACTCAGTTATGCCTCAAGACTTACAACACCACAGATGAAATAGGAACTGGGAGTCCTACAATACATAGGAATTAATGGGTGTCTGTGATGTCTAATATTTTTTACTATGCAAGGGTGTGGAAACAAGTGCAATTTTAAAAAGCAAGAAAACCATTACTAAGGAAGCAGATCTTACAAATTGCATCCTTCATACCACCAGTGTGGGCTTCACCAATAGCAGTTGGTTTTTAAGTTCATGAATGAAGTTATCTTAATTTAAGATAAGTTTTTCATATTTAATTTTGTATGACCTATCTACTTAAGGGACTATTCAACCAGTATTGGAATGAAACATAAACCTATCCATAGCTTACTAGCAGACCCTCCTTCATCCATTAGCCATGAAAGGCATTGCAACTATTTAATATTCTATTCTCTTTATTAAAACCAGAGATAGGGAGTTATAGACTTATATAGTGAGATACAAGATAAATAACAACTCATAACATACACACCTAAGCCACATATGAGAGACAGTTTTACCCTCATTTCACTTTTCTAGCTGGGAAATATAGATATTCAACAAAGACATCTGTTTTGTGCTCCTTTCTACAATGAATGCCCTTCTTCTGCTCTGAAATGCCTTTCAGAAGGATAGCAAAAGCCAAACTCAATTGCACAATTTTAATTAAATAAGATGCTTGTAACAAAATTGTGTCTCCTGTACAGTAAGGTTAGCCCTAGCATGGGTTTGAACAGAGAAAAAAATTATTTCTTATCATTCAGTCCTATCTTATTGTATTTAGCCAATATTCCATGGAGGTGAGCCAATGATTTTCCCAAACAGAAACTGCAAAGAAAATCATAGCGCTGTGCAGGTTAAACTTTCTGTTAAAATATCAGTGTTTGCTAAGTGTTTGTGTAGCTTTTGCAATGCCTTCTAGAGGCCTGAAAAGGGAGAAAACTGAAAAAAAGATAAGCTGGAATCCAGCTTCATATATAACTCCTTTAGAAATGCAGCTGTCTGTTCAAGAACACACTGTGACAGAGAGTGAGCACAAATTCCAAGTTCACTCTTGGGCCTCTGCTGTCATGAGCAGCAGCATCACCATTTGCTTGCTGTGCTGTCCACCATATCAATCCAGGAAAAAAAAAGAGCTCCATGAAGATCTAACTTAAAAGTGTCCTTTTTTTGTGTCAGTTCCCAGAAGATATTTTCTCCTCTATTTTCAGAACAGGATTGCAGAACACTCCTGGTTTACAGCATGTCCTGCATAACACACACAAAGCTGCTGTTCCACAAGATTGCAGACAAGAGCTATCCAACAGTACTCAAATATCAGGACATGCCAGAGCACTCAGAAGAACACCCTCTCTCCTTTCCTTCATCATTCACTGACACCCAGTACCCCAGACTCTGAGGAGGAGAAAGAAAAACAAGTCTTTAGTCCAAATAATAGTGAGTTTCCTGTCTAAAACACAGTCAACACAGCAACATCTCTATGTCAAAAGCTACTATACATTTGATACAATGTTAGATTACCTTACATGATATTAAACGGGGATTTTGTGATCCCTTACCTAATATAGCAAAACTTCCATTTAAGGCCATGCCAGAACAAACTAGAGCTCCCCACTACATTTGTCACCCTTCCCAACACAATTCAGTTCACAATTACTCTTCCTTTAGACTCTAAATCTCTAAACAGAAAGCCCCAGAGGGGCAACCAGCACAACAGATAAGTGGTTTTTATGAAATTATTCATTTTCCCTTACTTTAGTTAAAAACTTGTTAATAACCTGTTACTAATCAGCACAGAAGTGCCTACACCACTAGCTAAAACCAGGAAAACTGCATTCCTTTGCAAGTTCATCACTTCGTATTATTTTTGTACCATACCTTTGTCTCCTGTATTCTAATTTGAGCATTTCTGTCTGCCCTTAGTGACCCCAGCACATACAAGGCAAGTTTTAACAGCATTTTTTTTTTTTGCAAGATACTGTAAATATATATGTTCTAGGAACCTTAAAGTTGTTAAACTGAAAAGAAAAAGCATGTAATTTTATACAATTAAATAACAACTGCTCTCCCATGGGTCTGCCCTTTCTCGGTCCACTGTTTGATACAACATAAATACAGCATTTCCTACCTATTTCTAGAGTTTGCTTGAAATTCAGGGATTTTTGGTTTACACCTTTGTGGCATTTGTAGTAGAGCATTTCTGCTGCAATATTCAATTATTTTCTCTAGCTACAATTATTTTCTGAAAGATGTAAGAAATAATAAGTTTTTAAACAGAAAATCTGTTTTAAAGAGGCGAGCTATAAACTGCCATCTTTGAGACTTCACAAACAAAACACTGCTTTTATAGTGGAAAGCACGAGCTCACTGAAATACAAGGGAGACCAAAATGCTTTTCTGCAATTCATATGGGTAAGTAAGAGGCATTAATGCGTGCTCATGAGAGAATTTTGAAAACCTTGCATAAATTTTCTCCAGAAGAAATGTCCATATGTTTTCAGCCATAGGCCCTTGCTTTCACCCACTGCTATGATTCACAACTGTCCATAAAAGCTGAGAATGTTGGTCAGACCTTGGGTTACAAACGTTAAGAATGGTCTCAATGATCCTTAAGATCTCTTTCAACCTGACGGTTCTATGAAATTGTTTAAAAGACAGTCACAGAAATGCCAGTATGTCCATTCCAAGTCTTAGGGTGCTCCTAACAGTGGGCTGTATCTTAAAATCATAGTCAAACACCAAGATATTAACTTTGACATATATAACAAATTGAATGGTTAGAAAAATAAAAGTGACAGAAGTATGGTAGTAGACTTAAGGTTTCTCCAACTAACAGCAGGAGCAGTCTGCTTCTATTCCAATCCTGGTGATTTCAGGAAAGATTCAGTTAGATCAAAAAAAAGCAAAGCTTTTGCAAAATCAGGCAATAATTTTGAATGGAATCCTGACATTGCGTTAATTTGTGTTAGCTGAGAAGTTCTGGCAGCATACTGAGAAATGGGAAGGTTGGGACCCCAGAGCCTGAAGGGAAAAAGTTTATTACTTATGGAAAGGACAAGATGAGTATATATAGAACAAGAATTAACAGGCATACTCTTAACTTCAGTAAAGGGTCTTGAATAACTCTACCTGGCTACTTCCATTCATTTACTTAAAATTTCCCCTGGCACCTGCCCTGGTCTCTAATCATCTCACATCAAGAAATTCACATTTAAAATCTTCAATAATTCAGCTGTTCAATTAGGCAGCCAATCAATTATTCAGCTATTGATCTGTCCTGCAAGGAAAAAAAATTTTCATAGATGGACAGTTAAACTTTCACAAACAGAGGAACCGGTGTTGCTGATTACAACTTTGATTTTACCTCTGTCCAGGCACAATTCTTGAGGGGCAAAGGTGGGAGGATGCCTATTTTTTTCCCTTTTGCAGTTCTTAGATTATCTCTGCTATAGTTCAAGAAAATTAGAAATATCTGAAAGTTTCTCTCTCTTTGTCAGCATGAGTAAACATTACAGGTGATGCTTATCTACCTCACTGGCTTCTTCCTTTAGGAAATTATTATGATTGAAATGATGCTTTGGTCTGGAGATAATTAAACACTCCTTTAAAAGCTATAACAGAAATTTTAAACCTCAGTTGCATTGTTTTGCTCCTTGCTTTTCCTGTTCTAGATGTAATTTCTTCATAAGGGACCTTTCCAAATATTTTTTCTTTCCTCTTATAAGTTCCTTATTTTTGATCTTCATCTTTCTTTTTAAGCCTGCTCCCAAGCAGTTCCTCCTGCTCCCTTCCTCAATGATCACTATGGTGAAAGTCCATCTCTTTCAATCTCCTTTCACAAGAACAAAGCTGTAGATTTGTACGAAGACTCTGCTTGCTTGGAAACCATTCCTACAGTTCCTACAGTTAGTCACTGGTGTCCCAAAGCACTGAGACAATATAAACAACTTGGCCAACCAAGTTCATCCCAGGACACAGAACTTACTCCCTTAGATACTCCAACATCTGTGCTGCTTAAACTCTGCCACCACCAGTTTCATACCCTCCTGTCAGCTCAGAAAGGGGAAAGCACCACCAGTCAGTTACTGACCCACCAGCACAGCATTACATGGCATTTTTAAAATCCAACCTGTTTTCTACTGTCATGGTCTTTAGATTTTGATTTTATTCCATTTCAGGAAGAAAGAAAGCAAGAAAGGAAGGAGGGAAGGAAGGACAAAAGAGAATAAAGGAGAGTACTTCACACACTTTCAAGAAATGAAGATAGCTATTTTCAAAACATTTTCTGATGAACAAGAGGTATCAGAAGATTTGGTATTTTTATGAGAATAAGAATAGCAAAGAAAAGCGAGTAGAAAGTGGGTCACAGATGGGTCTCAACCAGCAGTACCCCTGCAGAGGCTGGTCACTCCAGTACAGGTGCTAAATTAATCCAAAAGGGGCAAGAGGCCTGGATTTCCTCCGAGAGCTCTTAGCTTGTGTGGTTCTTACCACATTTACCAGTGCCCATCAGTCAAGCCCACAAAATTTGACTATTACTGGTTCTGTCTATGCTGATGAAAGTTCTGAGAAAGACCTACTTTAGGGAAGGGAGAGGAGGAGAGAGTTCATGCAAAACCACACAAGCACATACACCTGTAAGCGACTTCATCACAGGGTGTTTTTCCCAATTGCCGTTATAGGAAACAGAGCAGCCATTGCTTTGCAAGATTGTAGCAAAGTGCTACTTAGTCAACAATAGCCACATGCTACCAAATGTATCCATCTTGAGAATAAGCTTTCAATGCAGTGAAACATTTCTAATCAATAATTTGTAGATTGTGATCATCTTAAATTGCAGGACAGTGCCTTCTCCTACCTCAAGAATTCAAAATATGGCACTTTAAAACAAAGGAAAAAGCACAACTTGTCTAATTTTTGGTTTAATGTGTACCAAATTTATGTAAGGTTTTGCAGATAACCTTTTTTTGTAGTAAAGCACAATTATACAAATAATAAATCAACTTCATCAAATTATTGGGAAATATTTATTGAACAGGAAAAAATCAGTAACTTTATTGCCAATAGAACTCAAATTACAAAATTGTCGAAGACAGCTTATTAGTTACTTTAAATAGGTATTCAATAGTTGACATACCCTGAGGAACAATTACAGGCTATATTATGATGACATAAAGCTAAGAGTGCATGCCATAAAGTGCCAAAGACACATTGAATGAGCCCCAATTTCCTTTGCATCTATTCTCACCCCACATTCTTCCTCTCTGTTATCTACGCACAAAGAACAACAAAGTACCTTCAACCTAAATCAACCTGAATGTTTTGGCCTATGGATAACTTTGACAGTAAAATTCAACTACAAAGGATCCACAGAATAGGGCAATAGCAGTGTTTTCCAGAGCAATATGACTGCCATTTCTTTGATTTATTTGACTCAAAAGAAGACAGTGCATCTTTTCCTCTGGCAGTCTTTATTTTTTTGTGCCCAAAGATCCACGTTTCAGCTTATGTTGGAAGCTGTGGCCTCAGTCCAATAATTGGTCACTGTATTGGGTTTCCGTGGCCATGTTTTACAGCAGTGGGATTGCAGGGACGGCTTCTGTGAGAGCCTGCTGGAAACTTCCTCCATATCACACAGAGCCAATCTGAGGCGGCTCCAAGATGGACCTGCTGGGGCCAAGGCTGAGCCCATCAGGAATGGTGGGATCACCTCTGGGATAACTGAGTAAAGAAGAGAAAAAGACACTGCACAGGAGCAACTGCAGCCCCACAAGCGAGGCGTGACAATACCTGCAGACACCAAGGCCAGTGCAGAAGGAAGGGCAGGAGGTCCTCCAGTTGCAAGAGCTGAGATTCCCCTACACTCTGTGGTGAAGACCATGGTGAGGAAGGCTGTGCCCCTGCAGCCCATGGAGGTCCACACTGGAGCCAATATGAATGTGCCAGTGTGGAAGGCCCCATGCTGGAGAAAGTGGATGTGCAAAGGAGCTGTGACTTCACAGGTATTCTGTGCTGGAGCAGGGTCCTGGCAGAATCTATGGCCCCATGGGGAGAAAAGCCCACACTGGAACAGGTTTGTTGGCAGGACCTGTTACCCCGTGGGGGATCCACAGTGGAGGAGCCTGTTCCTGAAGGACTGCAGGCGTGGAAGAGACCTGCGCTAGAGCAGTTTGGTAAGAACTGCAGCCCATGGGAAGGACTCACCTTGGGCAGTTCATGGAGGACTGTCTCCTATTGAAGAGACCCCATGATGGAGCAGGGGAAGAGTGAGTTCTTCCTCTGAGGAGGAAGGAAAAGCAGAAATGAGTGATGAACTGACCAAGTCCTTATTCCCCATCATCCTAAATCACTGCAGAGGAGGAGGTTAGAGCAATTGAGAGTAAAGTTGAGCACAATAAAAAGGAAGGGGTGGAGGGAAGGTGTTTTTAAGGCTTGTTTTTATTTTCTAATTACCTTACTCTGATTTTATTGGTAATAATTTCAACAAATTAATCCCAAATTGAGTCNAGGAGAGAGTTCATGCAAAACCACACAAGCACATACACCTGTAAGCGACTTCATCACAGGGTGTTTTTCCCAATTGCCGTTATAGGAAACAGAGCAGCCATTGCTTTGCAAGATTGTAGCAAAGTGCTACTTAGTCAACAATAGCCACATGCTACCAAATGTATCCATCTTGAGAATAAGCTTTCAATGCAGTGAAACATTTCTAATCAATAATTTGTAGATTGTGATCATCTTAAATTGCAGGACAGTGCCTTCTCCTACCTCAAGAATTCAAAATATGGCACTTTAAAACAAAGGAAAAAGCACAACTTGTCTAATTTTTGGTTTAATGTGTACCAAATTTATGTAAGGTTTTGCAGATAACCTTTTTTTGTAGTAAAGCACAATTATACAAATAATAAATCAACTTCATCAAATTATTGGGAAATATTTATTGAACAGGAAAAAATCAGTAACTTTATTGCCAATAGAACTCAAATTACAAAATTGTCGAAGACAGCTTATTAGTTACTTTAAATAGGTATTCAATAGTTGACATACCCTGAGGAACAATTACAGGCTATATTATGATGACATAAAGCTAAGAGTGCATGCCATAAAGTGCCAAAGACACATTGAATGAGCCCCAATTTCCTTTGCATCTATTCTCACCCCACATTCTTCCTCTCTGTTATCTACGCACAAAGAACAACAAAGTACCTTCAACCTAAATCAACCTGAATGTTTTGGCCTATGGATAACTTTGACAGTAAAATTCAACTACAAAGGATCCACAGAATAGGGCAATAGCAGTGTTTTCCAGAGCAATATGACTGCCATTTCTTTGATTTATTTGACTCAAAAGAAGACAGTGCATCTTTTCCTCTGGCAGTCTTTATTTTTTTGTGCCCAAAGATCCACGTTTCAGCTTATGTTGGAAGCTGTGGCCTCAGTCCAATAATTGGTCACTGTATTGGGTTTCCGTGGCCATGTTTTACAGCAGTGGGATTGCAGGGACGGCTTCTGTGAGAGCCTGCTGGAAACTTCCTCCATATCACACAGAGCCAATCTGAGGCGGCTCCAAGATGGACCTGCTGGGGCCAAGGCTGAGCCCATCAGGAATGGTGGGATCACCTCTGGGATAACTGAGTAAAGAAGAGAAAAAGACACTGCACAGGAGCAACTGCAGCCCCACAAGCGAGGCGTGACAATACCTGCAGACACCAAGGCCAGTGCAGAAGGAAGGGCAGGAGGTCCTCCAGTTGCAAGAGCTGAGATTCCCCTACACTCTGTGGTGAAGACCATGGTGAGGAAGGCTGTGCCCCTGCAGCCCATGGAGGTCCACACTGGAGCCAATATGAATGTGCCAGTGTGGAAGGCCCCATGCTGGAGAAAGTGGATGTGCAAAGGAGCTGTGACTTCACAGGTATTCTGTGCTGGAGCAGGGTCCTGGCAGAATCTATGGCCCCATGGGGAGAAAAGCCCACACTGGAACAGGTTTGTTGGCAGGACCTGTTACCCCGTGGGGGATCCACAGTGGAGGAGCCTGTTCCTGAAGGACTGCAGGCGTGGAAGAGACCTGCGCTAGAGCAGTTTGGTAAGAACTGCAGCCCATGGGAAGGACTCACCTTGGGCAGTTCATGGAGGACTGTCTCCTATTGAAGAGACCCCATGATGGAGCAGGGGAAGAGTGAGTTCTTCCTCTGAGGAGGAAGGAAAAGCAGAAATGAGTGATGAACTGACCAAGTCCTTATTCCCCATCATCCTAAATCACTGCAGAGGAGGAGGTTAGAGCAATTGAGAGTAAAGTTGAGCACAATAAAAAGGAAGGGGTGGAGGGAAGGTGTTTTTAAGGCTTGTTTTTATTTTCTAATTACCTTACTCTGATTTTATTGGTAATAATTTCAACAAATTAATCCCAAATTGAGTCTGTTTTGCTCATAACAGCAGCTGGTGAGTGATCTCTTCCCATTCTTATCTCAACTCACCAGTCTTTCACTGTATTTCTTCTCTGTTCAGTTGAGGAGGGGAGTGAGTGACAGGGCAGCTTCGGTGGCCATCTGGTATCCAGAGAGTTGTATTAATCAGTTCAATAATTAGCTCTCACTGAAGTGAAACTTCTCGTTTACATGCTCTTTTCCCTTTGAGATAGAAAAGACAGAGCCTAACAACACACCTACCTGAGTAACTACCAGAAAAACAAATTTTATCTGATGTAAAATTTGTCCCTTCTTTTTTTCTCTTTGCTTTTCTTAGCTTTTTTCTTCTTTCCTTATCCTTTAGGTTTTCATTTAAAATACTCCAGGCAAAATAGCCTTCAGCTCTAAGTTCTGTAGCGTACTACTGTACTCAGAGTACATGATATAACTCAGGAACTACCTGAAATACTAGACAATTTCATCTCTGTAACTTCCAAGTGGGCCTGACACATACCTTTATTTTTTTGGCTCTATACTTTAGAGATCTATCTAGCCATGAAATATATCAATCTGAAAATAAAGCAATACTTTTTTTTCCCAGAAATTCAACAGACTGGCTCTTATAACCAGACCCCAACTGTACTGCTAATAATCATCATTTTTCATACTACAAGATACAAGTGTAGTTTGCAAATACTGTTACTAGTTGCAGGGTAGGAAATAGTTCAACCAAAAACAAGTATGATTGGATTATTTTTCCCACCACTGAAAAAAATAGGTTTTTTTCTACACAGATTTCTATATACAGAGTTTTCCACAAATGGTGATTTCTGTATTTTTATATCACTGTTAAATGAGGGGGATCCCTTAGCTACTTTGATTAATATACATCATAAAGCAGGTTGGGTGGAGTGTGCTTTGGGTCAAAAAAAGTCCTCCTTAATTCATGCCTGCTTCTGCAAAGTTTGAAACAAGAAATTTCTTTCCTCAAGCCTCCAAGTGAACCAGACATCAGAGAGAGTATTCCCTCGTGGGAAGCTGCTACTAAACCCGGGTGTTAAGAGTACATCTGTATCTGTTGAATTCAAAAACAAATGTTCTACATGCTAACTTTGAAGTTTATCTAAAGGCCCAATGGATATAAACATAAGCAGTTCTTATAATGTCTCTCCCGAAAATTCCACCATACCTACCCCAGGCAAACACTTTTCACACAGGGACTCTCAAAATATTTTATTCATAGACATGCAAACTGTAAGAAGTATACACTGACAAGCAAAGAAACAGATTAACCCTGCAGACCGTGAGGGGAATAAAAAAGGCTTTTCTTTGGATGAAGACTTAAGCCACTGCTTCCTCAGTGAGTTTAATATCTTCCTCCCACACTAGGTTTATTTTTTGTTTTAATTCTTTCTTGTGGCACAGTCTGAAGTGCCTACTACTGTGTGCTTGGCAGTCATTCTTCCACTGTCCAGCTGCTTTTTCTTGCCATTAACACTGGGATGTCTTTGTTACCAATGGATGAAATTTAAAAGCACGTTTCAAGCAAAATTACAGGCAGTCTTCCTACTCTACAAGAATAGTATGGAATGATGATTTCCAGAGGAGTATCTTCCACAAACAATGTAGGCTGTTTCTCATTTCCTCTTGGCAAGAATTGTATATCCAATCTCTGTTAATTGCTTCCTGTAGACACACATCTAAATACTAATTTGCACCAAGAAAAGAAAAAATTCAGATGCTGATTATTTTAGGTAAATCCTTCTCAGTTTAAGTTATCCATTGGGAAATAACCTGACACACAGCATATCATCACTTGATTCATCACTAAATGAGGCCAGACACAGGTAAAGAGTGCTCAGAAAAATTTGCTGTTAGATCAACTTTGAAAATATCACCAAATAGAGCTATCCTTCAAACCCAGTTCATTTCTTACCTTAGAAGTGAGTACATTAAATGGTCTGACAAGACTCAGAGCTGTCCAAAGTCCACAATACAAATATAGAGAGACCTTTCTCAAGTACTTATTTCAGCAATATCCAGCTCTGTCTGAAGCTGAAAAATTCAGACTCAGAATAAACCTGAGTAAATGTGTCAGACAGTAAAGGACAACAGAACAAGCTGATAAATCAGTCCATATTAAACTTGTCAAGACCACCTTATTAAATACTTATTATGTAATACTACTACTTATTAAATAAGTGGCGTCTAGTGGATTAGGCACTTGAAAAAAGTCAGGATATTTAAGACCTATTACTCTGGCTATAAGCTGTTAAATTATACCTGAAGAGTGTAGCGTTCTCATGCTTTCTAACCCTCCACCTTTATCCCCCAGACTTTGTAGAGTGCTTTCAGTGTAAGGTTGTGTTTAAAAACATCACATTTTCACGTGCATATCCCACAACCTACCTGTGAAAAACTAAAAATTTACCAGCATGAATTGGAATTGTGTATAATTGATATAAAGGTTACCCAAGAGACCAGTCTTCCTCCTATCTTCCCACTCCTAAGTCCCCATAGCCTTATTCCTCTTCCCAAGACAGATTCCTTCTGTCTCACATCACCTAAGGGATGCATTTCCAGAGCATTACTTCCTTGCAAAGGTGCAAACTGACCAGCCTAAAATAAGTGTGACTAACCAAACATTTGTCTGCTGCAATTCTGTTTCAGTTTTCCAAGGAGACATAAAACATGGAACATGTGGAGCCAACAGGGATCTATTGCATATTAAGTGCAGGAACATATGAAATGTGAGCCAAGTGATTAATGTTTATTCACACAAGGTGAGACAGATTATCTCAGTGCTGCATTCCTGCACAGGGACTGTACACTGCAACATGTTTTCAGGGCTGCTCCAGCTTAAAACAATGGTGACATCTCACTGACTTCCAGCTAGCTTATTGTTATTATGGATCTTCCCTACTTGCCACCTAATTCCTGGAACCCAAAGAAATAAAGAATAAATTCAGTCCAGCCTCTTCTAACAACTGATCTGAACACAAATTTCAAAACCAGGGGAATGCATGAGCTGGGGTAGTTTTCTTTATACAAATGTACACAGAGTATTAGGCCCCAGCTAAAAATGAAGATTACATTGGTTGGATAACTAGAAACTGATGAAGTTTTTTTTTAGCAGGAAAAAATGCTTTTTTTTTTTTTTTTTTTGACAGGCGGGTGTTTTTTTAAGACTACTATTCATGAGATGGTGGGTTGCTACATACCAATTACTTTTATGAAAATAAATTGTGAAGCTTTTTATAAAAGGGAAAAAAAAAAGGCAATTCATTTAATACTTGGAAATCCAATAAATTTGTGAAAGTTTATTAATTCCTAGACCCAGTCTATTTTCAAAACACTTTGACCTCTAAACTCTGGCAGAAGTTTCCTGCATTATGAGACATGGGGCTTACACAACATAGGAGTTTAAAATATACCTAATACAATAATAGTCAAAGATTTAATAGAATTAAAAATGGCAAAAGCCCAAATCTCCTAATTTCTTAGCAATAAACTTTTATATTGATTAGCAGTGACTGAGGACAATAAGGGTTTGATCTAAATCCCATTAGACACTAGAGGAACATCGGCACTTATGTTTGTGAAATTACAAGCAAGCCTTTAATTATTTCTATATTTATATTCTTATTTTGTAAGCCAGTGGATATAATGAAATGCCACATTTAGTGACTTCAGCTCCATTTGACATCCATATACTTGGAAAGCACCTGTATCTTGGGGTTTTTTTCCTTTATGGCCTCATTGAAATGCAGCAATCACTGAGAATCTGAAACTACAAACCAAACACTACACATTAAACAAGATGCTGCAAACAGAAAAAACTCTCAATCTAAAAGATCTGTGGTTAATACCATCTAAAGCACTCCAAACACTCATTTTATGAATTCATTTAATAAAAGTGTCACTGCAATACAGAGTGGGCTACCTCTGATTCATTCTAATCATATGAAAGTCACGCACTTTGTTCTCACATATGGTTAGCAGCCTACATTAATTGTTCCAATCCTTGGTGATTACTTTATTTTATACTTTATTTGGCATACAAATACATAAATCTATTAGACCAATTCCAGACCACCAATTTTGGAATGTTTCAAACCACATGGTTGATGATTTGAGGCAGGATGTGACCAAACCAGAACTACAAACACTAAAAAATTGACAATTAAGGAAACAGTCAGCTGGAAGGGGAGCTCATTTTGTTTTGCCTTCTCCTGATTTACATTCCCATTAGTGTGCAATTATCTTCAAACACCAGCATAACAAGAAGAACCCATCCTGCACAGTATTTCCAGAAAAGGAATTTGTGGTGTTTCATGTTGCTTCCCTGCCTGGCACAATTGGCATCTTTTATTGGTTTTTATGTACCACACTAAAAAAATTTTTTACTAGAAATAGTAATTATTCAGATTATTGGAGAAAAAAAGCTAAATGTGGGCTAGAAATACAAAAATGATAAAGACAACGACCTGGTTAACTGTATATCAATTAGTGCACTATCATCACAGGCAAAGCAGAAAAGAGACTGATTCAAAATACAGCCACAATATAATGATAATCACTTTTTTATGGAAAATAGATCTTAAATGTTTATGGGACTGTGTATTTGGTTAGTGTTTCAGTTAGTGGCAAGGATGGTAAAAAGTCTTCTTGATAAAAACATAATAGAAAATTTAGTTTTGTCACGTAATAAAGGAATAAACTAAACAGATTGAGGATTGGTTGATGGATGGGTCTCTACAATAACTATAAATGTCAGACTGCTCTGCTGTGACCATTTTTTTGCCAAGACTGGCAGGGTTTACCTCTAAACTGACCAGGAGTTCTCATGCAATCCCATGTCTCCATGAATAACCCAGAAGAAGGCCAACATTTGCAGATGACAAAAGGGCAACAGAGTGCAAATTAATTGTGGCAACAGATCAGACTGAATGGTGAAACTATTTGGTGACACATTTTCATTTACATAACATCAATTTTAATACAGTCAAACACAGATCTAATGAAAAAGAACATACGCCGAAGCACGTAATGGATAGAGGACTCTAATCTCATATTTAGAAGGATGCTGGGGTTCATGGTTAAATTACTGACTGAACTGAAGATCCAAATGCAAGGCTGTGACAAATGCAGGTCCACATTGCAAGTGAAGAATTGGAAGTGCCTTAGGAAAAACTGCAAGAACGACACACATTCACGACATGTTCATAAAATATGTGACTATGACTAAGTGACTTAATCTATCCATGAGAATGTTTAATTAGCCCCCTTGATCAGAGCATACAGACACCACCATTAGAAAGATACTTCTCAGAGAAATCTCAGCATAATGAATATTAGAGAAATCTGGACTAGAAACAAAACATACCATTGCAATTATAAGGGCAAATAACTTTTGAGGAGATGTTACAAGAGATGCCTGCCACTATCCACTTTATGTAAATTAAGATATTTTCTATACAATATATCATGAAGTGAAAAAATACAGCCTTAATGCTGGACTTGCATGAGGTTTTGTGTCCTGGATCATAGAAGAGGCAAAGGTACATGATCCCTTCTTGCTTTTAAACACCTGTGAATCTAAATGGACACTTGAGATCTTTGGTGTAATACAGTTTACCACTGTCCAAAAATTTATCCCTAGACCAATCTTTCTCCTGAGTCAAGAAACTATGTGATATCTTCTGTTCACAGGAGGTGAACTGTTTTGACAGAAGGCACACTTTTATGTTTCTTTTCTTCTCTTTAAAATTTAGCCAACACTGAAACATCTGAGAGCAGGTTCGGCACAGCCACTGACCTTGCATGCACCCTGATTCCGCCCAGCAGCTGTAAGCAGTTCACAGCAGTCACACTCAGGTGTGACTCTGGCATTCCTATAATTGCCTTTATTCTCTGAACTTGATACTATACTTATCTCAGCTCACAGGCTATTTTACTTTTTTTCTAAAGTGTCAGCCAGGTGTGAAATATAAACGGTCCATTGAGTTTTAATTGGTCAATGACATTTATAGTTCTAGCTCTCTCTAATCTTATTAATGAAAACAGATTTTAATACAGCATATTCTGGGCCAATACTCGAGCCTGCTTCTTGCTTATAATTGACAGTGTCAGGTACCCATAATAATTCTGCTGGTATTGATACAAATCACTTGTTATATATTCTTTCAGAAGACAGGCTGGTGCAGTTATTTGGCTTTTGCATCCATACCTAGCATGAATACCATGATATGCCAGTCACTTCTCATGTGCTTTCTGAAAATTGTGGAATTTGGCTGTTCTACAATGCACAAACATTATTCTATAAAAGTAACAGCTCCTTGGTATTCCTGACTAATATTTTCCATATGAAGACAGAGTGGTTGCATAGCCATCAATTTGAAAAGATTTTTTTAATGACAAATGTAGCCCCCATCTTCTTGCTTTATTGTCTAGTCTGTCCACTGGTAGATAAGGACAGCTGGGCTTGACCAGCAACTAATACCATTATTCATGTGTAAAATTACTGCCAGTGAAATGGCATGGCTTGTTGAACTGGAAAATACTCACCATCCAGCAGAGCTGAACACTGTTTGTCCAGTGAGCATTTTTTCCTACTACTAGTGGGCAATTTTGTTCAAACAATTTCAAAAATTTTACGCAGGAAACTGTGAATTGAAATCTGGGCTGTATCCTTCTACTTTATCCTGATGTTTTTCTCCTGTCTCAATTCACAGGTACTCTATTACTTACCTTACCCTAATAGCCTAACACCATGTCTTAGTATTCATTGCTTTCCCAGTGTTCTGCATCAAATGTTGGAACTGGAACCAATCTTGGAAGCTGCCTGTAACAGCATTATGTTCTTTGAACACAGACAAGACAAGAAATTATTGTCCAGTAGACTTTACATCAAGAAAGTGATCTTGAGTTTTGTTTATTACCATGATAAACAGACTTTCAGCCACAGGGCTGAGTACCATCTTTTACTGTTTGTTTCAGTCATTTACTAGGGGATAGAGTGCTATATAGCTGATTGTTCAACTAGAAACCAAGACAGCATAGACTTCCTGTGGCATATGACTGGTCATTTAGGATCCTAGTATATGCTCGGTTCTGTACCAATGGAGGAAAAGTCCTTGTCTCTAATACAACTGGGAGAAATTGTAAGCAGTTTGGGAACAAGGTAATTCTAGGCATAGGAATGGAATAGTTCTTAAACTCTGAAAGTAGGTAGTTCCAGGCAGAAAACTGGAGAGCAGTATGATGAATACATCATCTCATGTTAAATTTCTATGTGCTGTCAGTGTCAAAATAATCATTCTCAACTCACTTCTCACACCAAGCCTATTTTAGGTAGATCTATGAAAAGTCAGCTGCTGCCAAAATCCTTCCCAGTAAGTCCAGTTTCAATGCAACCAGGGCAAACTTTGAGCAATCAGATTTGCTTCCTTAGCAGAAATTTTATATATCCATGGCATGAGTAAGTGCAAACCTCTGTCAAAATGCATTCCCATCATCGACAATTATGTCCTTGAGTCAGAGAACTGCAAGTACAGTACATGCTGCCGTTTCTCTTATTGCATCCATGCTGTTTATTCTCCCACCACAAAAGTTTTCAAGAGCTCCAAGCTGTTGTTATGACTCATAGTAAACACCAACGCAAAGCAAGCAGCCCAATTTTCTTCTTCCCTGATTTCACTAACACACATTCAGTTAGAAGAGAGAAGGAAAAAAAAAAAAAAAAAAGGAGGGTAGAAAGGAGAAAATAACAAAGGTTCAGTTCTTATAAGCCTATAAATCCATGTTGAGAAAAGAGAAGGCTGGAGAGGACTAGACAAGAGACGAACAAAAATACCATAGAAATTCAACACATGGTGAGGGGGTGGAGTGGGATAACACTACAGAAATGAATGCTTATGACTCTCACATCATCGCCCCCAAAATAATCACCAAGAGAGATAATTACTGGGGTTAGCTTAAGTATATATATGTGTGTGTGTACATGCAGAAAGGAACAGAATGAAAGGAACTGATCAAAACCTCCATCTCAAATGAGAGACAGGTTCCATCTATTACTTAGCAGCCAAACAGGAGCTCTAGGTGAGATCAAACTCTAAATCTGAGTCACAAGATTCCTGTCAGCAGTGTCCATCTTAACAAAATTAATTGACAGGGTATGGTACAGATACAAGCTAAATCACACAGCCCTAAAACTGTTTATAAAAATCCTCAAATAGGATTTCTGAAGGTAAAAGGTTAAGAGGTTCATTGCAACCCAAGCTTCAGCCAATTCATGAGCTTTACATAGTGGGGTTTTAGCTGGGGAGTGCTGATGGGTGTTACCTGAGAAGTGAAGGCAAAGACCCAGACTTCTCCACAAGGCCAATCCACACCTGCTACTGCAGGTGCTCCTTCATGGAGTATCTTAAACGATACAGATGACAAAATCTGTGGCTATAACTGATGCTTGCCACCTCTGACAGTCAGACTATCTTCTTCTCTGAGCCTGTATTTAGGAACATAATTTGAGGTTCTTGTATTTGGCATCAACATTGAATCATTTTGTGAAATTGAACACGTCTGCATTTTCAGCATGCAAGCAATTGAAAAATGAAATGCAAAATAAATTAAATTACATATAAAAACTATTGTTTGTTCTTTGACTTTAATATCATAAGCTGTTTAAAAAAAAAAAAAAACAAAAAAAAAAAAAAAAAAGCAAAAAAA
>VZTR01015517.1:546796-588233 GCA_013400775.1 Chaetops frenatus
GCAACTAAAAATGGTCTAAAGGAAGGCTGGAAAATGTACTCTGTAAACACAACAAAAATTTCCTCAAAAGGCTAATCTATTTCAGAATGATCATCACTAATTTTAAATAAATCAATGAAAGGATGCAGCTATGTGAAACAGTATGTTTGGTTATATTTGAAACCATTTCTAAGCCACTATTCTCTATTTTCAGTTAGAGATCAACATTCAGGTAATGCTGAAATATTCATCATCACATTTTTTCTCAAGTTAATCCAACTTTGAGATTATTTTTACCAAGAAATTTCTCTTGAGAAATGTGAAAGAAGATATGGGTAACTTTGAGGGGTTTAAATAAATACAGAAGTCCATATCATGATCTGTTTTTATCATAAGTTTTCATCTGGGCATTTTTTTAAGATTACTGTTATTCAGATTAAAATTTGGTCTTATATCTCCAAATTGGCATGATGAGTTATTCCATGAGTGGGTCAACACCTTTTACAAAGTGAACAAGATCCCCAATTGTGTATCAATTTCAGGGTGACTTTTAGACTGGTCAACCATCTTCTCTATAAGGAACAGGAAAATAAGATATCTTATTTGTACTGCCACAGAAATACTGAGGTTGTGAATGAATAATTCATAGAATTCACAGAATAACATGATGGGTACAGCTGGGAGGCACCACTGGAAATCATCTGGTCCAACCTACCTGCTCAAGCAGGGTTCCCTAGACTACATGGTGGGGTTGTGTCCAGGCAATTTTTTAATATCTGCACCTGCAAATCCAGTCAAACAGTTACTGATCAGCTGGTAAATTTCCATTCTGGTTTTCTATTGCTCAAATTCAATCTCAATGTTCCATTTCTATAATAGAAATTTTAATTTAGGAGAATTCAGAAACCTTACTTGGAAATTCAAATTATTTTTCCCAAGGACAAGATACAAGATTGAGTTCACTGTCCCAGGAACACATTTGAAAATTTCTGTGTTCAGAATACAAGATTAAAGAATAAATTATATTTTATTGTATTTAAAATTCCATGTTTGAAATGCATACCCTTTCTAAAAAAAAATTGGGGTTTTAGCATTTTCTTTCCTGTAAAAAACACATTTTTTAAAAAGCCCTATTGTGAGTGTTCCCATCAGCAATAAATTTCTTCTTAGTATAGTTCAAATCAATACCAAGACTTTTCTGCAACAGATTTAGGGACTCAAAACAGCAGTAGGTGGGCCACATTCAACAACTAAAAATGTCACTCTTAGTTAACATTTCATAGCAAGCATTGAGCTACACAGCAGGAGTAACTATAACCAGAGAGGAGAATGGAAAAATGATGGACAGCTTCCTCTAGCTTAAGGAAAGCATCAGGAGAAGTTTCAAATGGAAAGGAAATGAAAATCGAAGAACCATAAAAATTACTCATAAATAGTCCTACACAGAAAGAGTAAGGTTAAAAAAATCTTGTCATGGTGCTTAGGGTGTCTATCTATCAGAGATTTTGGATCATGACCTGGAAGAATGCTAAGAGTTCCTGTGTAAGACGAAAAAGATTTGATGTAGCCATGGGAGCTATCACCAGTCAGGAGTGACTTCATTTCATTACAGAGTGGGTGTTCCTGCAAAATTCAGATAATTTTTATCCAGAATTAATAAATTTGAATGTATTTGCACTTATTACTGTGTCTGTGCTATTACCTTGCCACCAAACTGTAAGTGTGAGAAAGCTCCAGAGTCTACAAGGCGCTACAAAAAGAGAAGGGGCTCAGCAAAGAATTGAGTGTCTGCAGCACAAGAAAAACGACTGCTGGGAAAAGCAGGGGAGCTGATGCTCCAAGCTCTGGTGTAATGAAAGAGAAACTTTCCATGGATCAGAGAGGATTTTGCAGAGTTGCCACAACCTAGGAAGCTACTGAGTTGTCTGAAACCTGAAGGAAAAAAGAATCTATTTGCAGTGATAGTGGCAGAACAAAATTTAATTATGGACCTTTATTCCATCTCTAGTCACCTTCATCTTTCATTATTTAAGGGGGAAAAATGCTAAGTATTATAATGTGTACTCTCATAAAATCTGATGTCTCTTTAATTTAAAATTTTGTGGAACTTTGAGAGTTCAGTGTAGGAAAAATTTTTAAGCAAATCCACCTCAAAGTTCTGGAGAACTGCTCACCTTCTCCATTTACATCAGACATGGCACTACCAAAAGGCTTGGAGAATTTGAGTTCCTTCAATAGCACTGTCTGTGGTGCTGCACAACCACATGGGTGTCTCACCTGCTCTACCAGCCAGTCAGAACAGGACAGAGCCAGGTTAAACACCAGTCAGGAAATACAAGAGGGAGGACACAACCTGCAGTAACTGTACAGAATTTCTATCAGGGCAATATGTCCTAGGCAGATATTCTTTACTGTCATATTGCTCCAACTAAGGGAAAAACTCCCACTACTTCTGCCACTTTCACAGTCAGCAATGCTATGAGTAGCTGTAGCAGCATCTTCAGGAAGGAAGAAAATTAGATAAAAGGGAGCCAGCAAGAAGAGAAGTTTGGAATCACACAGTAGCTAACTTGATTTAATGAATTGCCTTATGAGGCTAAGAAAGAGATCTGGCATGTGGCCTGTGCTGCAGAGACTGCAGTGGCATGAATCCAGTTACATAAATCTGGCATCCAAGTTTTTTCTCCTCTCTGGTCCTTATCCTGCAGCTAAATCTGTAATAGAGGATGATCCCTCTCTTTCTCGTCTCATCTTCAAGCACAAGTGAGAGATGGGGTCTGCTGCACAATTGAATGAGCTGGCACTGCTTTGAGAGTGCAGAAGGGCAATTCTGAAAATATTTGACTGTTAAACAAAGGTTAAGACCTCTCTGCAACTAATGTCTTTAAAAGGCAGGGGTATTTCAGAGAAGAAAATATAAACATCTCCAAATACTCCTCTAACAAATAAATCATGATCCAAGAGTAACGAAATTTTAAAAACAAACAAACAGCAACAACAAGAACAACAAAAGAAAATAAGAAATAACAAACAAACAAACAAAAAAGCACACCAAAAAAAGCCAACCAGAAGTGAAGAGGCTGGAAAGAAAAAGGATGTAACTGGTGTCAATTATGAAAATTAACTCCAGTGCCTATAAAATAGGTAGAAACCAAACATGCTGATGATCTCACATTACCCTTAGCTTTTCTCAATGCCTTACTCTGTTGCTATTTTGGCAGGTATTGATATAAACGCATATTAGCTGCTCATCTAAAAGACGGCACAGAAGAGGTTACTCTCCAGTTGCTGACTCCTTAAAGGGCTGTGTCATTTGCACTTCACACAAGAGATTTGACACAGTAATCCCTCATACTTGTCTCTACCCAGTGTCACAAATGTGCAGGCCTTGCATCAGCACTGGCTTCTGGCAGTGCCTACAGAAAGCAACACATGAATGCTATTAAAAGACACATGTATTATTCAGTGGGACATTGCCCGAACTTCACCCACTAAACTGAGCAAAAGCAGCACAGAAAATGCACAGATCAAACCAGAGCATTGTTATGAGTGCTCCTATACAGAGAGAATGAGGCAGTGCAGTTTATTGTTTGAATTACCTTGTATATAAAGTGAGAAAGAGACCCAGGTAATATACCATGCACTTATGGTATTTCTGTAAATCAGTGGCTGACTTATAAAGGGTCCTATGAACTCTCTGACCTTGTATTCTTATTTTTTTCCTCTCAGATATTTTTTACTTTCTTTCTCTGAGCCTTAGATCCAGACACCATTAAGAAAAACAGAAGAGGAAGTTCAAATAAATTAGCCAGCTGAGATCTGATGGGAATCTAAAGAGTCTGGATACCAATTTTCAGTAAATGACCCTGCAAATACCAGCTGGGAGGTTTCAGGATCCTCTTACAGCCAGTACAAAACTGTGCCAGGAGAAAAAACAATACCTGAACAGACTGTTAGCACACTTTGCCCAGTACAAAACTGTGCCAAGAGAAAAAAACAATACCTGAACAGACTCTTAGCACACTTTGCAGTGTAGGACTGAGCAGAGCTGAGCATCTTTGCAGACTACCCTCTACACTGGCAGCTGTGCACGCCACAACTACTACAAAATCTATTTTTTTACAAGTGCTTTGCAAGATGATTTCCAAAGCATAGGTCTGTGCAGTTCTCTGTAGTCCTTTGATCTATGTCTTCTTCAGTCTCAATCTCCATTTTCTCCATTTTTCTCCACCTATTTATTTTCATCATGTTTACTTTCTTTGACGCTGCTGAGTGTTGGTTATCAGCCATCTATTATAATCTTACAGTGTTCAGAACAAAACTGGTGAAAGGGTTTCATTATTGCACTCCCTGAAGCAGTTGTTTTTTCTTCTGGTCTTCTAAAAACTTAGTTATACTAACACTGCATTATGAAAGACACCAGATGGACAGTACTGGAAAAACCACATCCTTGTTTTCAACAATACAAGCCTTAGGTCATCACTTCTCTTCCTCCCTATATGAAGAAACATTATTACATTTCTTAGAAAAAGTCTACAGGGTGTAGCATGTGGAATTTTTCCCAGATCCTATAAGCAGACAATTACATCAAACTGCAACGGTTTCCAAAATATAGGTATTTCATACTGAAAGCTAATACCAGTGGGATGGAGTAGTCTGCTGTAAACATGTCAAAGCCTTCGACTGCTTCAGACTTTTACTCAGCAGCTCTCATTCTGTTTAGACAGACATTTCTTGTGGTTTTTATTTGTCATATGTTAAATGTTTGGGTTTTTTTCCATAGGAAAGACAAGTTTTTTTCAAGATGCAACTGTAAAAGCCTCTTGCTAATTTTCTCTGGATCTTGAAATGAAGGATAAGAAATGGGATTGAAGACAGAGATTAGTAACATCCACAAATAAAATGAGAGAGCCATCCTCATATTCATGGAGGAAATACCCTTTGCCCAATATTCTGTTTACTCCATGTCTTTTGGCACAACTGCTATTATTTTAGGCTGTCATACCATAGTTCAAGTGCATGAAACAGTGAGAGAAACAGTGAAATAGGACAGATACACGGCTGACATGATTCCAGTGGGGTTTTCCTAGTGGAGAAGAGTAAGGATAGTAAAGTGACAGTACAGGTAGAAAAAACCAAAAAACCCTGAGAAGTTGAATTAAAATCAGTTGCTGAAAACAGAATTTCTCTCTGAGTTTCTGGCACTTGAGAACAGGCAATCTCTCATCTGAGCGCTCAAGTGCAGCATTTTCTGTTCAATAGTGTCCTCTAGTGACAGGGAAAGACTTTTCAAACAGAAGGTGAACATTTTTCAACGGGTAAAAATGAGGTGGAAGAAAGTCTTGAAACTACATGAGTTAATCTGTTAATGATCTTATTGCCGCCACGGGACTTTAGTGTTAATGTACACCTGTGCTGCACTGCAGCTAAAAAGATGCATTATTGTTGCAGCTGCTCCTGAAAACCGAGCTGAAAATCCCCACTGACTCTAGGACATGGCATTGTAAGGCAGGCTCACATGAATGGGATGAAAGGAGCACTCTGCAGCTGCATTTTTTGAATTCTAGGACTACAACCTCTACCATGGTAAAAAATGTGTTTCTGGTTCTGTCAGAGAATATAATGACTGATACGGCATTGGAGCTAAATTCTTGCATCTTTCCTCAGGCAGCCTTTAGGCCTACAGAAAGGTGGGCATTCTCTAAACCCCATGGTCAATAATATAACTTACTATAAACACTGTCAGCTGAGAAGTCTAAAGTAATCTTACAAAGTTTATTTTTAAGGAACCTTGTTAATAATTTTATAGTGTACCCATAACAGCCAGCTTTTTTTTTTCCTTTTGCTAATACTGTATTTTTTGAATTGTCATGAGAGGAATAAGCTAAAATGCCAAAAAGGTATACAGATTACCAAATGTTTTTACAGACAGATGAAAACATAAATCATTAAGCTGGCTTTGCTGAAGTCTATATTGGTAAGTCTGGCCATTTTTTTTTAATGTTGTGTCCTTATAAACATATTATTCAAGAACATTGAATATTGCATAGACATGCAACCCAAGACTTATTTTAGAGCAGCTATCTTCTAGCCAGTTTTATGCAAAACAGATGAAACTCTGGAAACTAGAGCCAATTAAAATGTTACCTTTATTTAAATTCCCTCCCTCCTGATACTTTGGGCTGCTCTCTAAGATTAATTTCCTACTGTTTATTCCCTTTTAGCTGTGCCATAGGAACAAACCTTTACTCTGAAGTTTATTTCTTACAGTGAAAAGTCTCACCCTCCTTACCAAGCTGGCTGACATTTTAAAGATTTTAATGCTAAACCAGGAAAAGACAATTCTCTTTTTTTCCTCTTATCTAACACGGTTAGCCAATTTCACGTCTGCTGAAAAGTTATGGAAAACCAGTAGAAATGTGACTAAAAGTGTTAGTGTTTTTTGACAAGGACAATGTGGCTGAAGTCCACCACTGAGAGGAAAGAGAGACGGACAGACAAATAGACATCAGCAGGTTACCTGCTGCAAAGCCTTGGGGTGGTAACGTGGACTCCTTGCTAGTTTCTCCAGTCAGGGTCAGCAGAACCTGACTGCAGCACCATCAGTGGCAGAACTCAGCTTCCTTGGACCAGCTTCTTCATGAAGTCTCAAAATGTCAGTGTAAAAACACACCAGGTCCCGTCTGGCACACAGCTGGTGCCAGCTGGAAAACTCAGCACCAAGCAGTCCAAGCATCATTTGCAGCAAAACACACGTTAAAGCATCTCCAGATGAATCCAAGCCCTATGGAGGTGGGCAGCTCTGACAGGGACCCTTCCACAAGCTCATCCCCATACTGAATCCACTACAGCTTTATTGAGCACACAGGCCAATGTCACAGAACTTGTTTTCTGCTTCCTTGGCATTGTCAAAGCACATGCCCAGCTGAAACCAGTCCTGATACACAGAACACCGACAAATGACATAAAGTTTTTGTCAGGAGCTGTAGTGATAGGACAAGGAGTAATGAGTATAAATTGAAAGAAGATAAATTTAGGTTACATATTAGGAAGAAATTCTTTACTGTGAGGGTGGTGAGATACTGGAAGAGGTTGTCCAGAGACGCTGTGGGTGCCCCAGCTGTGGCAGCGTTCAAGGCCAGGCTGGATAAGGCCTTGAGTGACCTGGCCTAGAGGGAGTAGGGCAGGGGCACTGGGCCGACATGGTCTCTGAGGCCCTTTCCAATCGTTAACATTCTGTGACTCTACAACTCTGTGAAAGTCGAGGTTGGGAAGAAGAGGGAAGAATTTCCTGGTGCTGTTCTCATTGCCACCCTGCTTGCTTTGAACTTTAATTTTCCCAAACCCGTCCAGAGGTTTTTTCTCTCCCTCACCTTTGCACGGTGTGAGGAAACAAAACGGGGAAATGGCGGCCGCGCCCGCGGGCGGGCACGGGAAGCGCCGCCTGCCGGCGGGCACGGCCAGCACGGCGGGGCCAGCGCGGAGCGCTGAGAGCGGCCGGGGTTGTGGGGGGGAGGCCCCGGGCGGAGGTCGTGGCCCCTCCGCGCCGCCTGTGGGGAAAAGCCACCAAGCGTCCCCATCGTTCGCAGCTCCGCGGCCTCCCGAGCGCCCTGCCGGCTGCAGAAGGGCTGCGCAGGCAGCGGAGCCAGCGGGCAGCAGGGAGGCTTTCCTCTGTAGCTCTGCTGAAGGGCTCAGCCCTTTACTCCAGCGCACATTTCTCACTGTGTTGCTGCCACACACCTTCACTTCTTTTTTTCTTCTCCCCTGTTTGTGGTCAGAACGTGCGGGAGAATGAGCAGGGAATGATGTGGGGAATGATGTGGAGAATGACGGGATAAAAGCGAGCGTCTGCCACAACTGGGATGGGGAGGGCACAAGTGACCGTGTGTGCAAGGGACTTGTAACAACAGGAGGCAGAGATGGTCAGTCCCACAGGGAAGACTGCAGGGCGGACAGGGAAGAGAAAACCCCACAGACAGTCTTTTTCTAGGTACTGTTCCCTTCCACAGATGAAATCCAAACCCTCATCAACCTGAAACTGAAAGCCTTCTAAACTCCCCCAGTTCTTCTCTACCATCCTAACCCCCAAATCTCATTTTAAAGAGAATCTTCTCCTCCTAGATAATGTTCCCATTCCACCACAATAGTGAACTGAATTTCCAGGTACTATATCCAGTTCTCACGTATTTTTCCTCATATATTTTCCATCTGAAACCAGTTTGATGTGGCTTTTCACTCCTTAACTGATTTTTTCACATGTAGCATGGCAGGAAAGATGGGAACACAGTCTTGGCAAAGTGCTTTCTAAACCAAAGGGATTTTGAATTTTCCACTGTTGGCTTTAAGGATTCACAGTTCTGAGAGGGGAGCATGTGAACATTTTGCCTGGCATTGCTGGTTTTGTAAGTGATTGATACATATTTTCTTACACGCCAACAGAGAGTTTTCCCTACTCAAAGAAGGCAAATCATAAATTCAGCCTTTGATGCCATTTTGCCATGTGCTTTTCATACCTTAGATGGAGTTATCCTATAGGATGATTCTAAGTCTCTCGAGTCTCTGCCCTTTCCTGACTTCAACACAGTTCCCAAGCAATACAGGACTACTATTAAACTGTCTATGTCATACTGGGTTGTTGGGTTTTGGGTTTTTTTCAACAGCCCTATTTGCAACAAGAGATAGAAGACAGTGGAAGAATAGCTATAGAAAAAGTGAAACTGAAGTTAGAAAATTAAGTCCATGGTTTGGTACTGACATTAAGTGTTTTGTAAGCCATGAATTCACTAAACTCCCAGCCTGTTGGTGGGGATCACAGTACCTGTTTCTCCCACGTTCCTTCTTGCTGTTTCACAATTTTACCGTAACTAATCCACCTTCTGCTATTTCTGCACTAATTATAGCCTCCCATGCAAATGAGATTCATTTTAATAATATATAAAGTTATATACAAAAGTAAGGTGTGGACTTTGATAAAGTTAGAGATCTGGAAGAAGCCATGCAGGAGTCCCCTTCAGCTCCCAGAAGGAAGCCCAGCCACTGCCACACAGAGCAGACTGTTACCAGTGTGCTATCCCACTGCTCTGCATGTGCAGAGGAGACTCCTTCTGCTCTCTATCCACTCAATGCAAGGGAGCACTACACACTCATCCCTGCTTGGTTTTTACTTTGCAGTGATAACACTGGCTACATATGATGCAAAGATGAGATTTGGAATGTCTAGGATTTGCTGCTATTTCCAGTTGAAATGTGGTTACACAATAAAGGATTCAGGATTAATGTGCTTGAAACACTGGAGATGTTAAGTGACAAGAAGCTGGGAACAATGATTTAGAAATGGCAGTTCAATTATGCAGCTTGGAGAAAAACAAGCAAAGACTGAAACTGAGATTAAATGCCTTTAATTCATTCTATTTTGAACTGAAATTTGGATAACATTTGCTTCCTGGTGAACAGCCTGGCTCAGCTGCAAATAGTGCTGTCTAACAAGCAGTCTGAAGGCAGTTAACAAAGGAGATGAAGCACTCCCTGTCCCTGAGAGGCTTTAGGCAGTTGAAGGAGGGAGACAGGAAGGGAAGAACACTCTCCTTGAGAGATTCTCCACATAGCTTTGACCAATTGAGCAAGTCCATGTTCCCATGAAGCAGGAGTTAACAGAGAATTTCTTTCTCTGTTTGTACAGGAAGAAGGCAATATCACAGCCATAGACCATGAATAGTCATAATAAACGATCATGTCAGATTAGCTCCCTCTACATTTGAGAGGATGAGGCTTAGTTCATAGTGTGTCTACTGAGTTTGTTTGCTCATTCTTCAAGGTTAGGCTGAACAGCATTGACTTTTTGAGCTTGACAAGGCTGCCCTCAAGAGGAGACTCATATTCCATATGTGGAGCAAGCATCTGAGTGCAGGCCACCTAGGTAGCCTGTCCATATTTGGAGGGTTTGGGCAACCAGCTCTAGGTGACCCTATTTGAACAAAGACCTTGGACTAGGTGGCTCCCAGTTGTGCCTTCTAACCTCAACCATTATTCTATACTCATTCACAGTTACAGAATCACAGAATCACATACTCGGTCAGCTTGGAAGGGGCCACAGTGGATTATCTGGTCCAACCTCCCTTCTCAAACAGGGTCATCCCAGAACATATGGCTTGTATCTAAACAGTTCTTGAATACCTCCAGTGAGGGAGACTCCACACCCTCTCTGGGCAATCTGTTCCAGTGCTCGATCACCTGCATGGGGAAGAAATTCTTCCTCATATTCCTGTGCATCAGTTTCTGCCTGTTGCCTCTTGTTCTATTGCTTGGCACCACCAAGAAGATCCTGACTCCATCCTTTTCACAGCCTCCCTTCAGGTACTTATCATAATGGGTTGACACTGGCTGGATGCCAGACACCCACAAAAGTCAGTCTCTCACTCCCCTCCACAGCTGGACAGGGGAGAGAAAATTTAACAGAGGGTTCATAAGTTGAGATAAGGACTGGAAGAGATCACTCACCAAATACCATTATGGACAAAACAGGCTTGAATTTGAGATATTAAACGAATTTGTTGCTAACAAAATCAGAGCAGGACAAAGAGAAGTAAAATAAGACCTTAAAAAACACCTTCCCCCCACCTCTCCCTCCTTCCCAGCTCTACCTCCTCCCCTGCAGCAACTCAGACAGACAGAAATGAGTGTTACGGTCAGTTCATCACATGTTGTTTCTACCACTGCTCAGGGAGAAAAGTCCTTTCCCTACACCTGTACTATTGGAGATGGAATAGAGATTCCTCTGTATCCTGTGCATGCAAGCTTAGAAGTACAGAGGAATGCAAGAGCTGGTTTGGGATCTTTAGAGAAACTGAGATACATAAAGCCATACCAATATGAAATAAAGATGTAAAACTAGTTTTAAGCAAATAAAAATATGCCTTAAAGTGTTTTAAAGTGCCTTAAGCATGTAAAGAAGCTGTATTAGTTAAGTGCCTTAAGCACATTAAAAAGTTGTTTTAGTAGAGAAACCTATAGTCCAGTTTAAAGCTCAGTAGTACAATTCTTCACAACATTAACTACACTCTAGACATAATATAAATAGAGTTGCAGTGTTGTTAGATAGACGGATAGAACATGATAAACTATGAACGTAAGATTTATGTAAAAGCGACGGCTGTTTTCGTACATCTGTTTTGAGATAGGATAGATGTAAAAGAATTATAGTAAAACCATGTTTGTAGTTGATTGGTTAATTAATGAATATTATGTTTTGTATTAGGACTGTAGAGATGGACTGGAATAGAGAGTAGATTAGAGATTAGAATAGAATAGAATAGAGTAGAATAGGGTAAAATAGGGAGAAGATACTAACTTTGCTGCCTGTGCTGCTGATGCTGTGCTTGGGGATGCTGATGCTGCATCACCCTTTCTCCTGCTTGCTTTTACTCCTACTTCTGTTTGGAATACTGAAGATTTTAGCATAATAGTATAGACTGTAAAATCTCACCCTCACGAGACTGATGGCCCTTTGCAATAAATAACTTTACAACAAGAGCAAGAGACTCTCTCATCACTCCTTTGGAATGGACCTGTTATAAACCTCGACACTGCACAATAACTTTTTAAAATTCTTCTTTTTAAGGATATTGTCACAGATGTGTTACCATCATTTCAAATAGGCCCAGCCTTTTCCAGTGGCACATTTGTCTTGGAGCCACCAGGGATTGGTTCTGTCGGACATGAAGGAAGCACCCAGCATCTTCTCACAGAAGCCACCTGTAGCCCTCGTGCCACCAAACCTGGCCATGCAAACCCAATACTCTTATATTCATTGATGAGATACCCTCTCAGTCATCTCTTCTTGAGGCTGAACAGGCCCAGCTCCTTCAGCCTTTGCTCATAAGAGAGATGCACCAGTCCCTTAATCATCCACTGGTCCCACTCCAGGATCTCCATGATTCTCTTGTCCTGAGGAGTCCAGAACTGGACACAGCACTCCAGATGTGGCCTCACCAGAGCTGAATAGAAGGGCAGGATCACCTTCCTCGACCTGCTGGCAATGCTTTTACTAAGGTACCCAAATCCAGTGCCTATTTCTCCATTGCTTTTATACTTCTCATAAGTTACTGAAAACAGCACTCAGAGCAAGCATACACACACACATCAAGAAAAAAACACAACTGATACTATAACATTTTACTTTCTGATAGAAATCACTATCCCAAGATATTCTAAATTTTCATATTTTATCCCATCTACAAACAAGCCAGCCACCTTCTCCTGAGGAATGCTATACTTCTCTAATGTAAATTAGTATTTTCACTTTCTTTCAAGATAGCCTAGAATAGGACCAGTATTTGAGCATCCCAAATTGCAGTGCCTCAGAGCACAGAAAAGTAGTACCTCAGTGGTTTGATTTAAGGAGCTGTCTACTAATGGGAACATATCAATGACTAGCTGAGGTATTCCTAATAAATCTATTACCTTGACACAACAGCAAATATAGATGTTCCTCATTTCACAAAGAGAGAAACTGAAGCATAGAAAAACCCATTAGTAATGTGTAATCAATGAATCAGAGTAAAGAAAAGGAAAGGAAGGATATCAGGAAAATCTATATGGCTGAAAAGAGTGAGAGAACAAAGAGATGAGAAAAGTTTGGCTGAAAGGCTTATAGTGATCTTAATGTGTACTTACCCATGTAAAAACGCACTTAGAGATGAAAAATTTGGTACCTGCATTTTTAACTGACTGGAAAGAAGTGATTCTGTTTTCCTTGAGTCACTCCTAAATTACTTGGTTTGGATATGTGAGGGGGAAACAAACAAACAGAAAATAACTCCACAAAACACAGTAGTTCCTTGGCACAGCATAGCATCTGCAAAACAAGCTGTTCATGGTTCTCAGCTAAATTCACCGAGAATGGTCCTGATTTTTTTTCCTATTTCTTTCTGTTCCTTCCCACATAACTGCAGCCAGATTTTTAACCCTTGGAGTTCTACATGTTTTCCAGTAGTAATGTGCATCTAAGACTTCTTTTTATAACACTGTCATGCATTTCGGATAAAGTGTTCAAAATCAGTATCCAGTCAGAATTCCCCATCTGAAGCTGCCAGTAGCAGCATGTAGCCATTGTTTTACACAGAATGAAATGGTCATAGAAAGCCACAAAGACATATACTACACCCAGCAAGGAACAAATTGAAAGCATCAACAAGAAGACCATAAATGAGGGGGAAACCAAACTGATACCTCTTGGAGTCCTTTTTGTTTAAATCAGAAAGATATAGGACTACTTATGACCAGGAGCAAAGGAATATGAGGAAAATATTTTTGCACATGTAGGAGGTAGACTGTGGAGCTAAAAAAGGAAAATTATCAGGAAGACACAATCAGTAAAGCTGCACAAAAAACAGTTCCCCTTCTGTAAAAACTCCTAAGATTTTTCAATTTCCCTTGCTTTATCACAGTAAGTCAAAATCTAAAAAGCATTCATAAATGAAGCAAATGCAAAAAAAAAGGTCTAGATAAAGAGATTCTGTTTTGATCATTTTGAAGGTCATGTTTTTAGAAGTGGCTTAATTTTATAAAAGAAAAGGTAGATGCCAAAAAGAAACTGGATTTATTTTTTTCAGAAGACTAAGAAAGATGTCAATGTTCATAGAAAAACTGGACTAAACCTTCCCACAAACAGGATTTTTCTCAAAAAAAAAATATATTTTTTAGATGAGAAAAAGAGCCACTGAAACTCTGAAGCACCCATAGCAATCTAATAACATCTTCCACATCTCAGACTATAGTAAAGAGCTGTTATGAACCAGTAGACAGACTTTTTTCTATGTGTATTCTCTCTTTTCTCTTTTAGCCACGACATATTTCTTGCATAGGTGTTGTGAAGGCATTTCTGGACATTCACGCACATGAAAGAGAGGAAAGAAGAGGTGGAAATTACTCTTTTTTTCTTTCCAAATCTAGCATCAATGAAATGAAGTCTATTAAAAAGTTAATGCAACTTTGATAACAACTACAACACAAATTGCTATGTATTTGCAATTATGGTAACAAAAAAAAA
This sequence comes from Chaetops frenatus, assembly GCA_013400775.1. Taxonomy (NCBI): domain Eukaryota; kingdom Metazoa; phylum Chordata; class Aves; order Passeriformes; family Picathartidae; genus Chaetops; species Chaetops frenatus. The sequence continues at coordinate 560,823 of VZTR01015517.1, forward strand.
AACAAACCTGGAGCCAAAGTAAAAAAATCATCTGGAACCATCTTATACTTGAGAGACACAAGCCCTTTAAATGCCAGTGGTCTCTGTCCTTCTTAGTTTCAATGTGCACAGTGAATGTATTGCCCTACAGCTTGAGTATATCCCATGTACGGATAATAATCTCGCAAAACAGTTCCATCAGCATCATGATGTCTTTGTTCTGGTGTACCCAGAATAAACAGTATTCAGAAGAAGACACTGGACTATTCATTAAACTACTCTGCATCCATTTCATATTGTAATAATGCAGTTCAACCAAGAAAAACATGCTTGTCTTCATTGCAAGTGTTCATCAGTGAGGAGCAGACAGTAGGTGAAATGCAATTTACAATAAAAGAATCAAAGTGGTTAATTAGGGTATGCATCAACACTTTAGTGGATGTAATAAAGAAACATGCAGAGCAAACTAATAAAAAATTTCTAGGTTGATGCATATTGTTGCCTTGTTAAATTTTAAAGCTATACATGAAATATAGGAAACTGTAGTCAAAACTGTGTTAGCAACTTAAACTCCAGTCACAAACTATATCTCTGTGGTCTACAAGAGGTAGGAAGAATTTCAGTTTGCATTGTCAGATTTTCTATTGAGGATAGAAGAGCATAAAATGTGACCTTTCTCGTGGTCATCAGAAATGGTCAACAATTCAACAGATTGGTTATTCTGATCCTTATGAGCAGCAGGCAGCCTGAGAACGTAGCAGCAGGATGGCAATTCAAAGCCAGCAGGGTAGGGAATAAACTACACAGAATGACAGAAATTAAGTGTGTCATCTAAGCCAGTCTTCTTCTGTGAGAAGGTGACCCCCTTAGTGGATGAGAGAAAGGCTATGGGTGTTGTCTACATAGACTTCAGTAAAGCCTTTGACACCGTTTCCCACTGCATTTCCCTGGAGGAAATGGCTGTTCATGGCCTGAATGGGTGTGCTCTTGGCTGGGTAAAGAACAGGCTGGATGGCCAAGCCCAGAGAATGGCAGTGAATGGAGCTAAATCCAGCTGGTGGCTGGTCACTAGTGGTGTCCCCAGGGCTCAGTACTGGGGTCTGTCCAATATCTTTATGGAGGATTTGCATGAGGGGACTGAAGGCACCCTCAGTCAGTTTGCAGACAACCCCAAACTGGCTGGGAGTGTTGATCTGCTGGAGGGTAGAAAGGCTCTGCAGAGTGATCTGGACAGCCTGGATTGATGGGCTGAGGCCAATTGTATGAGATGCAACAAGGCCAAGTCCCAGGTCATGTACCTGGGTCATAAAAGACCCCAGGCATCGCTAAAGGCTTGGGGAAACGTGTCTGGAAAGCAGCCTGGTGGGAAAAGGACCTGGGAGCACTGGTTGACAGCAGCTGAACATGAGCCAGAGTGTGCCCAGCTGACCACAAAGGCCAGTGGCATCCTGGCCTGGATCAGCAATAGTGTGGCCAGCAGGGCCAGGGCAGTGATTGTCTCCATGTACTCAGAACTGGCAAGGTCAGTTTTGGGCCCCTCACTACGATGTCTTTTGACATTGAAGTGCTGGAACATATCCAAGGACAATGAAGCTGGGGAGAAGTCTGGAGCACAAGTCTTATGAGGAGAGGCTAAGGGAGCTGGGGTTGTCTAACCTGGGGAAAAGGAGCCTGGGGGAGGGGGTGGGGGCCAGATCTTATTGCTCTCTACAACTAAAGTGGTTGTAGCAAGGTGAGGGTCAGTTACTTCTATAAGCAACAAGAGATAAGACAATAGAAAGTGTCCTAAAATTGCACCAGGGGAGGTTTAGATCGGATATTAGGAAAAATTCTTCTCTGAAAGGGTTGTCAAATACTGGAGCAGGTTTCCCAGGTAAGTAGTTGTGTCCTCCTGCTGGAGATATTTAAAAAGATGTGTAGATGTGNTGTCTAACCTGGGGAAAAGGAGCCTGGGGGAGGGGGTGGGGGCCAGATCTTATTGCTCTCTACAACTAAAGTGGTTGTAGCAAGGTGAGGGTCAGTTACTTCTATAAGCAACAAGAGATAAGACAATAGAAAGTGTCCTAAAATTGCACCAGGGGAGGTTTAGATCGGATATTAGGAAAAATTCTTCTCTGAAAGGGTTGTCAAATACTGGAGCAGGTTTCCCAGGTAAGTAGTTGTGTCCTCCTGCTGGAGATATTTAAAAAGATGTGTAGATGTGGCACTTAGGGACATGGTTTTTTGGTGGACTTGGCATTGTTGGGTTAATGGTTGAACTCCCTGATTTTCTTTTTCAATGAAAATGATTTTATGTTTCTGTGTTCTGTATTTTGCTTATTTATGGCAAAATCTAAAGATATGTCAATGATTCCTTTAACTTCCTTAGCATTTCTAACCCAAGCATTTAGGGACAAGGACTGATAACATATTGCGCTATAGGATCATATGACAAAAAGGTGTTTAGATGTTTTAGTCCAGAGCCTTTCTGTTGTAGTGCTTGTTGTAACAAACCTTTACACAAGACAGCCCCCAGATCTACCTGTTCTGCACAGCATGACACAAGCTGAAGGTGGTAGCAGAAGATCAAAGTCACCTGCAACACATCACAAGAAGAAAATGATGAAACGTCCAGGTTGCCTTAGGATGTACATGACACTCTTCTCTTACCCAGGAAAACATAAACCACATTCAACAATCCCTGACCTTCTGACCTGGGAAAACTTCCTCCTGCCTTCAGATCTAGTGATTAATTTAATCCTGACTCTATAAATGCAGTACGTCAGCCAGACACTTCCCAGCATTCTGTCTTGCAGCCACATCAGAAAGCTGACTTACATTTCCAGGGAAAAGGAGGAGAACACCTCCATGCCCCACCAGCTGTGCCCTGATGTACCGGATCACCACGGTGCAAATGGAATGCAAACAGACAGCAATGCCACATCCTTCCAGAACATCTGAAGCTTCACCTGCTGACTCCTATGATTACATTGACCTTCCTTGCGAAGACCTCATACCGGTGACTCAGTGCTATTTTATGGTCAGACAAAACCTTCAGGTGTCTTTTGGCCACCTTTTCCTATTATGGTCTAAAGTTTACTGCAGAAGTTTCCATTTAAAGTCCCTAGGAACATGTCTTTGAGCAATGCACCCTCACATTTCTATCCTTTTCACAACATTATGCTGTCTCTGTTTTTATTATTTCCAGTGGAGAAGGGCATCAGCTTCTTTCTCACTACTGATGGAGCCATGCTTTGACTGTCAAAAGCAATCAGCTTTAGTGTCTGTGGCCTCTATAAGCACAGACCTGTCCCTTTCTGCAGGGATGTTAAAGGATAATGTGTCCATAGCTTTTTCACTCCTTCAAACAATAGCTCCCTGCACACAACAAGCGATGGTAAGTGGAGAGAAACAACCGAAGAGTGAAAAGAGATGAGAAACAAATTGTTTATAGTAACAGAGGGATTCGTTAGGGGGTTGCTCTTAAAATTATTACTTTTTGACTATTCCTCATTAAGTTTCCCAAAGTCTGCATTAAATTTTCCAAAGTTAAAAAGGCAGCATGTTTCAGCCATTTGTGGAGGAGTTAAAATCAGACAAAATGTAGTATTATCTTTTCACAGCATGGTGTATTGCCATCTTGTGGCTGGTTTACCTATACTGTGCTGAAAATGTAGATAAGTGCACCTTTCTTTTTGCAATCTTATGTAAGCATAACCATTTAAGAAATGTAAGGGAGGCTGATCACAAGTGAATGAAGTATCACATAAACTGACAAAAAGATAAGATAAATTTAGTAGCATTCTGTCAAACTTTTTCTCCTTTATGCTGTTTTTCTCAACTGTAATCTGTATATTAATTGCTTCACTTATGTCCTTCTTTCTTATTTTTTGCATGTTTAGTTGAATGCAGCTCAGTGATGTTTTTTATTATTTTTGCCTTTTAATATATTTGGTATTTGATTCTGAAAATAAAATCTCCTCTAATCAGATTCGGTGAAATTGTTGAAATAAATTCAGCAGGAACTTCGATGTGACCAATGAGTAAAATAATTGGCTAAACAAGCATCAAAAAAATGCAAAGAGAAATGCTATATCGCAACAGAAGTGTATTAGTTACATTTACATGTCCTGCTCAATAGAATGATTTTTTTTCCCTAGGTGTATCTCCAGAATATCCACGTAATAAACATCTGCATGGAAAATTAAACACAGTAAAGGGAAGGGATCTCTGCTCAGTAATATATATGAGCCCAAGACATGTCCTCCTGAACAGTAGATTTGGGCTGGCACCTTATTCTTTCCTGGATTAATGCCTGTAAAGAGATCTGTGTTGATTATGAAACTGTCCTGCTTTGGTGACAGTGAGAAGAATAAATCATGAAATGACTCTTAGTGGTTTCATCATTCCTTTGATCTCAGTCTCTTTCATAAAGATGTAAATCAGCTATGACAAAATCAAGAGAAAAAACAGTTGAATCAAGTGAAGTTATGCTGGTAATAGATAAACATTAAAACCAGATAATCATTCCCAGTTATCATTTAACCATCTCTCTTTGAAAATCTTCTGGATTTTGAAGCCTTTCACACTTATTCTTATGTTGCCTGGATTTGAGTGCTCACTATTTAAGAAACCTGAAGTTTCTTCAGTCTGAAGAAGGTGACACCCTCATTTGACCTGCTGCTTCCAAAGGTGGCTGAAGCAACTTCCCTGCAAGAGAGTTGTGAACAATTGCATGCCTCTGGTGTTTGTATGGGGATTTCTGGGGAAAAAAATTTAAAACTAACCAAAAAACACCCCCCAGATCCAAGTTCCCTCTTTTCTGTGATCCACTCCACAGTTGTGGCCAACTGTTTCCTAGCAGAAACAAGAAGGACCAATCTTCACAGGCTTCCACATGGGAAAGATGAACAAACAGGTGGCAGAACATGACCCTGACATCAACTACTCTTCCCCCTGGAGAACTGTTGATACCAGCATGTACCTCCTGGAGCAGTTCTTAGGCAGTCCTGCAGCACACAAAGCTCACACTAAGTAAAATATCATCCAGAAAAACACTGGTGATCTTCTCAGGGTGCACAGAGGAATCACTTCCTCTTTATATCTGCCCTCCATTTTGCTTCTATGGGAGATTGGAGCAGAGAAACAATCACAATGTTCATTTGCTGCGAAGGAGAGAAAAAACATGAAACTGATTTCCAGTCATAGTTTCTCATTCAACTGTGTTTCTTACAGCAGTTTAAACAATCCCAGTTCTCCTTCTTCACACCCTCTTCTCACAATCATAACATTCATTTGCTGGGAAGGAGAGAAAAAACATGGAACTGATTTCCAGCTGTAGTTTCTCATTCAACTGTGTCATTTATAGCAGTTTAAACAATCCCAGGCTTCCTTCCTCACACCGTTTTCTCCACCTTTGTGGTACAAATGCAAGTGCTTTTGCCCCAAACTCCAACAGGCAACTGTCCTGTCTGAAAAATAACCTGCCAAAATGGATTTGGCTATTTTGTACCAAGTCCCTTATGTAATTCATTGCTTACCTACATGGGCAGTAGAAGAGAGAGAAGAGGTAATGCTGCAGCAATTAGCCATGGGAACAGTGAGTGGGTAGCAGTAGAACCTGCTTGCTTTCATGCTGAGTTCCTGAATTGTACATCAAGTTTCATCTATAGAGTCCTTCTTCCTTTTTCAGAAAGCATTACCATTTTCAGAAAGCATTAAGCTTTCAGAAAGCTGTCTCTTGAAGAGCTCAGGCCAATTAGGACTATGTTTGTACTGCAATTTGGGCAATACAGAGATAGAAAATATCTGTATATAAATAGGAATTTCAAAACTGCCTTGGCACTTTTCTGTAATGGATTTGAACATCTGTTTTGAAGTGTAACTGTACTTGTGTAACAATTCCCAGGTGCTCACACTATTGCCTGAATAGAGCAAATCCGGGTCCTTCTATGCTAAAAACACAAGTCCCATGGGATTGCCAGTTTTCCCTAGATAAGCAATTAACTCAGCAGGTAGCAGCAGCAGACACTGATGTGCCCACACAGTGGGTTGTGTTCTACATAACCAACCTCTAAATTTTTCTCTCAAGACTTTAGATGATGAGAAGGGGAGGTGAATCATTTGGCTGGACTGAATTAACTTGTCTGTGTTCCAGGTGAACCCCTGATTGCTGGTGTTAGTAAAATATGCAGCAGAAGGTGGCCCTGAAATCCTAATTCTACTTATTTTTTGATTGTATACAAATAGAAAGGCCCTGGTCTAGGCATGAAGAAGACACAGCAGCCTAAAAATTGAGCTAAACTATGCTTCATATTTTTTTTCAACTATGCTGTGAAATCCAAATCAGTTGGCAAAATGGATCAGCCACTAGAGTTGAAGAGAGCATGGCTGGGGCCCTGCAGTTATGTTCAGTTTAGCTGTGAGTTGTGCTAGGAGGCATTATGTATTTAAGGCCCAAGTACAAGATGATGGCACTTGGCATTTCCTGGAGTGCAGGTCGTGGCAGAGTGACCGGCTGTGATGCAGCAGTACTGTCAGCGCTGCCAGCCTTAATACAGGGGGACTGCAAGTGCCCAGAGGTTTGTTCCTGTTCAGTTTCTGCATTTCTGCTTTGTATTTAGACCAAACACTCCTTACTAGATAACTGCAGGTAGGAGGTCCCCTGGCTTTCTCCAGGAGCTTCAGGGAGCCCTAGTAGGAGTGTGTTGGGACACAGGAATTGTCATCAGTGACAGAAGGTAGCATCCAAAGGAAAACGTGAATTTGAAGTACGTGTTGTTTAAAGATGTCTCATTGGATAAAATGTGCCTTCATCTGGAGTTACTGATTTCTGTCCAAAGAGTCAACCACTACATACTCTGTCTGGATAATATAAATGCCTTTCTTGATAAATTAAACCCTTAAGTGCTGTTTTTGTTGCTGGTGGTGGTTTTTTACTTTGAACCGTATTAAAGGAAAAGAGGGTATTGATTTGATCTGGCAGATGATAAAGGAATTTAGCCAGGCTGCAACCTCTTCAAGTCCAGCCAGTCTCAGCTTTCCTATTTTAAAAGTATTATCCATTTGCTCTGTCCCTGGCAGTCAGGGACGAGAAACCATGGAATGCAATGAAATTAGTTTACTTCTTGGGAGGCAAGTGGAAGGAGTTAAGGGTTTTAGCAATGACTTCAAAGTTGTTACCACATCATCTCTGATGCATATATGAAATTAGGCACCTTGGAAAATGCTTTACATATCCTCTATAGGATACAGTGCTGAAGCTCTCTCGAGAAAATTGTGTACACTGAAATCAGGCCTGAAAAGCATCCAAATCACATGGACTGGGAGAGGATATCATGTAAGGAAACTAGAAGAAAAAGCACCTGAATAAGAGGTTTAATTCAAATTCATTCTTTAAAAGTAAAGTTACTGGAAAATAAGGAAGGGGATCATAGACTGCAATCTCAAGGTTTTCATTATAAGCGAAGTAGAGATCATGAAAGCATTTTTTAGGAATCAGAGAATATCTGTGTTAGTATTACTGCTAAAACCTTAGAGAGGAAAATAATTTACAATTATGGGCATTTATAATGCTGTACTTATATGTAACACTTTCTAGAAACAATGAAACTGAATTTAGGTGCATTAACCTGAAGATCTTAAATGCCCTTGCAACATTTCCTGAATTCAGTGGGGAGATTTCTGAGCTTCCTCAAATGCTACTTCAGGCATGACAAGAAAATCCTGAAAACAGCAAAATATTTTATATGTAAAGATTGTTGAATCAAGAGCAGAAGACAGGCATCACAGTGTTTTGGGCTAAAGTGCAGAAATTCACTTTCTCAAGACCAAGTCTGGCAATGCAGCAGTAAAACTCTGTTGCTTCTAACAAACTCCCCTAATATCTCTAAGGAAAAGTTCTTATTTTTTCAACATTTTCTTTATGTATACTTTATGCTAAGGTTCTGCTGATAAAATGGTTGCATAACAGCTGCAGATTTGCTCATGGTACACTGGAAGGCAAGAAGTGACAACACACTGATTCCCACAAAGATTTTGCACCCAAATGATGTTTGTCACTTTATATTCCATATCTTTCATTCCACCACTCTTGCCTAGATGATGCATTGGACTCAACTCCTGCTCCAGTGATGTGTCATGGCTCTAGCTGCAATGCAGAAGACTCCTAAAGAAGCTGTCACTTTTCTTAGGTTAGAGTTGCTAAATAAAAGGTGTAACCTTACCACAAAACAAAACTACCATGTTACATGGTCTTGATTTTCATTCAGTGTGACCAGAACTCCATTATAATCTATACTTATAATAATTATAATTTGATTATGATAAACAAAGCTGTGAAATAAAAGGTTAGCATTACATTATTCATCTGCTTCTTGAAACAACACTTACTGCTGCTGGAATTCCATGTTTATCACATCCCACAGCCTGCCAAGCCAAATCTGCCCTACTTTGAAAGAAATTATAAATTCAAATTGGTTTATGCCAGTCCTGACAACTTCACCAGGAATCTAAAGGCCCATGTGGTTGGCAGCACCACCAGGAAGAGAGGTTTTGAAAGGTTTGGAATAGGAATCAAGTGAACAGGGCTGTAGGTACTAGATAATGCAGAAAACACACCCATCCTTCCTCTGCTGAATGTTAATGGAGGGGAGGAAGCACGGGAAGGATGATAAACACTGGAGGCTGCAGATGTGATTCTGAAGAGATAAATGGATTTTGATTAAGTATCAGGATGCATTTTTCTGGCTGTTTTTTTTTTTTTTCATTTTACTGTTCAACACAGAATGACCCTTTGGGTGCAATCCCAAACCCTGCTGAAGACTGCCATCAATTCAGTAGACTTAGTATGACACTTTCTAAATTACTTTATTCCCTTCAGAAGAATGCAGGTAGTAAGAACACTTTTTGACACCTTGGTGAAGTCATGAGTATCTTTAGTCACACTCGAACGCAGCTGCTTGAGATGGTATGTCCATTTCATTTTAGCAAAGCAAATTGATTTCCTGAATGCAATAAGAAGAGGTTAAGACTTAGTTCCAACTCTGTATGCTAATACCAAGCAATGAAAAATCCTTGTCTGTTGACAAAAATGTAAACAAAAGAAGAATTGAGGGGTTTTTTAATTACATCATTAAGCTGTCCTAATTATATCATTATAATGGAATAAGCAATTCAGGACACAGTTAAACCTGAAACCTTTCCACTGTCTCCAGTCAGAGTCAGGGAGAAGTTACACTTATGATCTAACTCCCTGAAGATATCATGATCTACTGCCCAGTTATCCTATTAGAAAACTGCATTTCTGCCCTCAGATTTCTGGAGTTTCTTACCTTACTTTTTAACAGCCTACACCTTTAGGAAAGGAATAAGTCTGAGTCTGCTGTTATATTTACTTCAGCCTCTAGATGTCCAGGACTGTGCATAGTGACTGTGGGAGGGGAGGGAGGGGAAAGCCCACCCTGCAGTCCTTGGGAAGTGGAGCTCCAGTTGCTTTTCAATCCAGCCCCAGCTGTCCATGTTGTTCTGAGCTCTTTGTGCCCAAAGTGCAGCCCCTTTCAACCAAGTCCAGTGGTTTTGAGATGATACTTAAGTAGGGCTGCTAACCCAAAACACACCTCAGCTAAGGCTAAGATCTCTGCCTTTGCAGTAATGTTGAACTAAAAAGAACAACAATTACAAGTGTTTCCCCAAATCAAATGGCTTTTCCCATGATAGAAATCTATGATATTAAGTCTTGGTGGTCTTTCAGTGGAGTTCTTTGCCATCCATTATGCCAGCCTTATATCCAAGGAAATCAACAACTGTTCCCTACTTAGCTCATACTTCCTAGCCCACGGTACAAACATCTCCATGGTGTTGACCTCCTCCAAAGTGTTTCTTTTTGGCTATTCCTTAGTCTCTTGTCACACTTAGAAACACAAAAACTGCCACACTGCATTGGCTTAAAAGCCAGTTTAGCCCAGAACATGCTCTCAACAGCACTGACTAGCCAGAATTTCAGGAAACAGAGGTATCCCATGATATAACAGAAGTACAGGGATAAAATAAATGCACCTTTCTAGCAATTAACTCTTTAGGAGCTGATATTTGGGAACTTTTACTGGACCACAGTATTTAATACTCAGAAAGTTGATACTTATTATTTCATCTAATATCTACTTTTTAATCCTTTTGGCCTTTTCTTGCTAAGAGTGTTATGACTTAATATGAATATTGTAGAAATTACTTCCTTTTGTGGGTTTTTTTTAATTCACTGTTGATAATATCATTGGATATCTCCTCAACCCCAAGGACAAAAAATTGCATGTAAGAATTCCCAATTCACCTTCTCCAAACCATTTACAGTGCTACAGGCTTTTATCATATTACCTTCTCATCCACTTCTTTTTCAGACTGGAGAGCTGAAGTCTGTCTTTGCTGTTGTGTATCTTTGATCACCTTGCTGACCTTCTCTATCTCATCTCCAGCTTTCTTATACCTGCTTTGAGGCTTCTGGGGAAAAATTGCACACTCCTTCAAGCTGTGGAAGCACTGTGAATTTATGCAGTGTCATAAAAACATTTTCTGGCGTTACTCCATCCCTTTCTCAATAATTCGTACTGTTTCACTTATTCTTTTGACCTCCCATGAGCATGGATCAGATGTGTCCAGAAATCTATTCACAGTCACTCCAAAATTTATTTCCTGGACAGTAACAACTAATTTAGAGCCTCTTAATATGTATGAATAGTTTGAGTTATTTTTATTCCATTTGCATTACTTTGCACTTATGAGCATTAATTTTCATTTGTCATTTTATTATCTCGTTACACAGTATTATGAGATTCTGCTACAGCTCTTTGCAGTCAGCTTTAGATTAGACTGTTCTGAATAATTTGTTATCAGATGCAATCATCTCAATGCAGTATTCATCCCCTTTTCCAGCTCTTTCCAGCTTCATACTTCCCATTCTCTGCACCACACACAGATTTTTCTAGAACATGGTCATCACCCCCTTCTCAATCCTTCTCTAGGCTTCCTCCTCAGAGCACCATGAAAAAAAGATGCATCTGAATCTCCCATTCAGTTAGCACATCTACAACAGGCTGTCTGTGTGGGATTCATCCCACCTAACTTTAGATGGTGACATCTATTTCTGAGCCGAGTTCCCTCTATAATCAAATAGAGAGGAAATAGGCAGTGCTACAGTGGAAGTGCTCCAGCTCTAATGTAAATGTCTAAAATGCATCAGATGATTCATGTCCTAAAAGTGTTTATTCCCCCTCATTGACTCAAAGGGAGTCTACAGTGAGTGGAACAGATGCAGATTATCTACGTCAGAGGCAGAGACATCATAAATTAGGTGAGAAGAATTCTGCATTTCCCACGCAGATCTCACTGGCCTGCAGCCACGTAATTTTTCTGATGGACTAAAAATCTGAGAATCACATTCCTTAAAGACCTCAAAGCTGGAATAGGGGAGGACTGGGCTTACCAGAAGTCTACAGGGCAGCATTTTAGTGATTTCCCACACAGGCAAAATGCAACTCCCTTTGCCCTGTGTGCCACATGGCAAGGGGCCCATGTGCAGCCAGGAGCTGCTCCAACTGGATGCAGGCTTCCTAGGACAGAGAGGTCATAGCTGTGCACAGGCAGTATTTCACATGTCCTGTCCTGGCTCCAGAATACCATAATGTCACCACAGTCACTATCAGAATGCTTTGACTCTCTGCTCTTTCCATGGAAAGATTGATTTGCATCATTGCATCATTTTTTTTAGCATCCTGTCTTCCACAGAAAGAACAAGCTTATAATGGGTATGTGTACTTCAGCTTCTCTGCCCCATCTTACTCACCATCCTTTCCATTCCAAATCACCTGTCACAGCAATCAAGAGTCATGCTTGGCAGGGCATCATTCACTTACAGCTTTCACCTCATTCCCCCCCAGAATTTAATGGTAAAAGCTACATTTCTAAAAAAGCAATGTTCCCACAACCGTCCACTGAGGAAGCTAATACAATCCTGAGACACTTGGTAAAGTTACCTCTGAGATCTGTTTTACAGACAATAATACAGAGGAAAAGTGCTGAACTCAGGGTGTACAAAAAAAGAAAAGAAAATATTCTAAAAAAAATCTTATTCCTTTTCCTTTATGCAGTATTCACCAGGGCACAAATATCCAGGGAAAATCTTGTTCTAAAGCTTTAAAATGTTACTGCAAATTAATGTGCACTGGCTAATACCCTTAAGCAACTGAACTACTCTGAAAACATAACTTATAAAAATACTTGTTCCTCTGTCAAGGAAATATTCACAAAACTCAGCCTATAAAAAGTCTTTTAAAATAGAATTATTTTTCTTATCTCCAATTAGATTACAAGGCAATCTTCTGACCCTTGCTTGGATTAAATACTGTCTGAGATAAGAGTAATGAAGCAATAAGATAAATTATAGTAGATAGACAATACTATTGCTTATCTTAGGAGAAATGGAAATCTTGAAGATGGTAACAACACAATCTTTTATTCATTTTTATTTTATTATAGTCTTCACTACAGCTGAATGTGGAAGACCCATGTCCTCTTCAGACAGAAGCCACTGGATGTGGTGTTTGGCTTGGAATTCTTGCCCAGAGACTGGTGAGTAATGCCAGCCCAGGAATGGCAAAGGAGAGCAGCTATTCTCCCAAAAGAAAGCTTTTTTAAGACTATTTAAGACTATTCCATTATGAAAAGGACAGAATATCATTAATCTAATTACTTAATTTTTAATCTAGCATTTAACACAGACATCCTGTACATTTTTCCATGTGAGTAATGGGAGACACTTTGCAAAATCCCTTATTTACTCCCAGAAATCATCAGAGCCATGAGGTAGAAAGCACTGGAAGTCAATATAAAGCCCTACCAAATGCCTGATAACTAAAACTTTAAGAAACTATGACAGAGAGATGGAGGCTAAGATAATATAATGATGTATATAAAGAAAAATCATGTGATCACTGTAATAAAGAGTTACTATAGGAAGGTAAAGCTTTTCTGTGGTACAGTGTGGATGTCCCAGCTGAGTGCTCATCTCTAGTCCATTTTACAGTCAGGGGAGAAAAACCAGATATTTCTGGGGTATCATTAATTTTTTCTTAAATTAGACCCTTAAGTTAGGACACAGCTTTGGAAACCCCACATCCAGAATGCTGTCTTGTGAGCAGGCTCCCATCCCTGGATTCCTACTGCTTATTTTTATTAAGGAATTTTCTAGCTACTATTGAATGCAAATGATGTGTCTCAAGGGCCTCATTATTTACCGACTCATTCAGAAAATCTCATTGAGCTGCATTCTTGTGTAACTGCTTAGGACCTGCACAAATGCTAATGGAGCACTCTTATGCTTGTCTGAAACTGATTCCTCTCTGCTACGTAGAAGAGTTTTCCATAGGGCTTCTTCTTTCCCCATAATTTTTTTTTTACCTTAGGAAGTTAACAGACTTGCTGTTACAGCTTGAATTTTGGAATTATGCATATTTCATATGTCATGTCTAGTATAAAATATATATGATAAATACTGTTCCTCATTAGAGGCTGTTTCAACAGTCTGAAGCCTGGCCCTTTTGGCAGCCCACATGTGCCATGTGGCCCAGGGACCAGGCTTCATAGTCAGTATTAACACCTTCAGTTTATGTAAATATGAAAAAAAAATCTGGAATTTTCTTGTTTCAAGGGAGGCAACTGAAATCTAAATTAAAGTAAAGGCATATAAGACAAGTTTTAGGAATCCTTCTTTTGAGTTTTTGAAGATTTCACTGATAATGCAAAAGAAAATATTTTTTCCCAATAACACAGATGCAGCTTTTCAGATATTGTAATACGGTTTGCAGAAGGGGCTAAAAGTTTTCTCCATTTTGCCTTCCAGGAAATTTATTCATCTAATTTTGAGCACCTAATTCTTGAGTGTTAAGAATTAGTTACATCAGATGAAATCTTGGAGAAGTTCCTTTTAACTACAGCAGGTCCAAATTTCACCCCTGGCTAGATTTTCAGAACTGCTGGCTCCTGACTCTGAGAGAGATGAGTGGAAGACTCAAGTGCTCAGAGAAGCAAAAAATCTGGGTCTAGATATAGGAACCTCAGGCTGGGCAAAAGCAAAGGCATCTCAGTTCAAGCAGGGCTTTTGAAAATTTGCCTGCACATGTAGGAATTTATCACTTTCAGTGATCTACTCGTGATCTGCCCACTGGGCTGCAGAGCCCAGCCCGTGGGATTGCTATCACAGTTACAGCTAAGGTAAAAAGCCAAAAATGGCTTTTTTATCAATACAGCTCTTCTTGTAATTTGAGTGCTTTGGATTGCTCATTGCAGCTTTGCCTCATGCAGACCAGACAGAGAGGGAGGCAGAGGATCTTGACAGAGATCAATAATGTAGTTCAGACAAGGCATTACAGGAGCGTCTGTCTGCCTTGGTATCTCCCTCTGCTTTTCCAGAGGGGATAATGGGCTTTGACATCTTGCCAGCTCTGCCATCCTAGAGAGGAGGTCATTGTTAGTTCAGCTGGAGTGTCTCCTGTTTATCCACCATCAACCACAGCACTCTTAGGAAATTATTTCTGTCTGGTATTTCCATCCTGAAAAGCTACCTTACAGTGCACAAAACAGTGTTCTTACTCGCACAGCTCATGGTGATCTCCCAGGAAATAACTCCTGCATTTTTCCCCTATGCATGGGGCAAACAAGTAGGAAGCTTTCTACCTATTCTGTGTATGATGCATATTTTTATTTTACTTATTCAAAATAATTTTTTTAATTTTATTTTTGTCTCTCTTAACTGTTATATATTAAGCAGCAGTCTTCTGAGGCAGCTACTTCCTGACAAAGGGAAATCAGAATCCATTGAAGAAATCCCTGATGAAACAAAATGCTGAATTTTCTATATTGTCTCCTGGAAATGGTTTTCAGTGAGCTTGACAGCAAAATAGCATTGACAAAATTAACAACAGATGAAGAAAAAACTAAAAGGTGGAGTAAAGAACAGAGAGAGTTTTTCTGGTGAGGCTTGCAGACAGCAAATTAAATGGAAAATCGAGAAAACTTCTTTATCTCAGAGCATGTGCAGGAGGAAAACATTCTTGCAGCAGTACTTTAGAGGTGATGGTAAAGAAAAGAATGAAGGCAAATCCCACAAGAACAGAAAAGGTAAATGAAGAAAAACAGGAGCATGTTTGGACAGCAAGGTCCAGATGCCCAACTAGATTGGAAGATACCATGTTATCAGTGACATGCCACTGTGAAACCTTTATTTTCTCTGCCTTTCCCAATGCTCTTCACTTCTTATGTCTTGTGACCACTTCCAGCACCTCACTGTAGTAATGCCCAGGACCTCTTTGTCCTGCTGTGCCCTTTCACCTGTTCCTGATATTCCTGGAAACCCTGGGAGCTATAAATGCCCTCCCAAGGCACCAGCAAGACCCTAACACATACCTGCAGCTGCAGCTCCCCCACCAGCCTGTTTCCTCCATGCTCTGCCCCATGCTCAGAACATCCTGTACAAGGCAGTGTGCTGCTCCATTCTGTCATGCTTTTCCCATATTGATCCACTTTTCTTTCAAGCCCCCAAGAAAACTGCGAGGGAGAAAAAATTCTGCTTTTACACTTTTCCTAAAAATCTTTTTCTTCCGTCTGTCCCCTTCTATGCAAGGCCTTTGCTAAGTGACTGATGTTCTTCTGAAGATGGCTTTATACTTCCTCAGTTGATGCATAACTTTGTCAAAACTAGTGTGTGCTTCCTCCCAAAAACTCCTTGTTCTATTCTGGTTTGTTACCCATCCTCCTTCATGGCATTGCAACTGAAGTGAGTTATTTAGGGCAGGGACACTGTGTTTCCATTTCCATTACAGAAAGATTACAAAGTTCTCCATGACTGTAAAATAACAATTTTCCCAACCTGGTAAGCTGGGACAAGGTTAGGGGGCTCCAGAGAGGGTGGTCACTTCAAGTCCTGCAAGCCCTGCTTCTGGATGTTGTCATTCCACAAAGCATTCCTTCAAATGAGAATTTTTGTGGCCGGGTGCCAAAAAATTATGCAATGTCTCTAAAATGTGAGGCACGGAATGGATTAGTACTTTGTCTGTCAGCTGAAAATTTGGGTTATTTTCAGGTCCTGGGATAAAGGTGGTTCAAAGAAATCGTGAAGCTGCCACAAACACTCTGTTACCGTTTGTCTCTTGTGAGCTAATGCTGAAATATCTGCGGCAATGCTGCTTCTGTTCCACCACTGTGTAGGCAAAGGATCATTGCAGGAGATTGGAAAGTGGGACACACGATCTGCAGCCCACTTAAACCCAGGAAATTGTGCAATTAGTTTAATTCAAAGTGATAATTGACCAACTCATGACTATTCCTAGGATAAAAAGAGCAGGAAAGATGGGTTGGTGCTCACTCTCAACCACTTCAGGCTTTCTGGTTATCCTCTTTATATATTTAATTAAGTACATTTGAAGGACAAATCTAGAGGCTAATGAGTTTTTACAACTTCCATTGAAATTAAAAGCAGCTGCACATGTTCCTGAGAGTTTGAAAGAAATATATTCATCTCATAAAAAATACATTAGATGACCATTAAAGTTCTAGAACATGACAATAACAGCAAATATGTTTATAATTAGTGCTGCCCCTCATTCATTAGACACAGGCTGGCATCTCCACTACTCAGTCAATGCTTTGCTCTTACTTTGTACTTTCTTAATTTTGCCTTCATGTTTGCATTCAGGGTTCTTCTGGATGAAAAGTACTATAAATAATCAAGCAGCTATTACTGCTGACCACAGCCTATGACATCCTCCCAAAGCTCTTTTCTTTTCCTGGGTGTCAGACTGATTTGAAAGGAACTGGTTACATGAGTGATGAGTGCTTGTCCTCATCTGGGCAAGTTGCTTTAGAGTAACTATAGGAATTTGAGACAAAGATTTCATCTTGTCCATTTAGGGACTTGCAATTGCAAAACTATTTCATGTCAAAGGTAGAGAGTAATGATGGTGCCAGATAGGACAAAGCCCAGTGGTACATGACTGATTGCTTTGGGAGACAAAGCTTTTATTTATCTCAAAAGGTAGATTATAAAAAATGCTGGCAGCTCACCACTGAATATACACTCCATTCCATGTGACTGGAATTACAGTGAAATCCATCATATTAAGGGAATTAAAAGTTGATGATTATATTGACAGGGACACAGGAAATAAACAAAAAGATTGTTTTAGTGGGCACAAAGATTCATTTTCTTGCAAATCTAGACAAAGAACATAAAGTCAGTGTTGAAAATGTTTTTGTATAAATAGTGGTAAATAGTGCTGTAACACAGCAGTTGCACAAACTAGTGTGTCTCTGCAGACCTTGAATAGACCGATAGGATAAACTTGTTTGAACAAGCATATGTTTTATCACAGTCATAAACACTGAGTGTGGATTCTGAGACATGTAGACTGAGATCTTGGAAAGCATGGATGCTATAAATACTGTAGAGGTCCCAACATGTAATCAGCCAAATGTGTGTTGCCTTGTATCAGCAAAGAGGAACTTCTTTTGCTATAGCTAAGGCAGTGAGTATTATCACTGTTGGAGATCAAGGGAATTTCAAATGCTTGTATCTGCACATCAAAGAGACATTGACAGAGGGGATGGAGCTTAATGAGAGATTCAAGATGCAGAAAACATTTTCTTGTCTCTCTCAGTGTAAGTGATAAGTTCCAGTTTTGCTTATTGTGAACTGATAAAATGTCAGCAAGGAACGGGAGACTGAAGGAAATTGTTACTCTGTAGGATTCCCTGATTTCCTATCACAGGCATTAAAGTACTATGCATCCTGTAAAAAATTTGCATAGCCAAGAAAGCAAATCATTCAGAAATGATTTCACTCCTTTTTTGTCAGTGTCTAGGCAGAATTTTAGTCAGCTACCATGGAGCTAACACTGAGCTGCCCAGGAGTTATTGCCTCCTTGAATGGAGAATGCAAAAAAGTACCACAGCTGGGCAGTTCATAGTAAGAGCCATCATTAGGGCAGTGGAGAAAAATGAAGATATGAAGTGGCATTTGCAACAGTATCCTTCCATTCTTCCATCCTTGCACTGAAATATTCCAACAGAGACAAAGGCATAGGAGATAGAAACAGAAGGAAGGCTCTGGAGTCATTCATCACAAAGGTGTTAGAGAGAGAGGGACAGATGAAGAACAGAGAAGTGAAATCATGAAGGATGCAAAAGAGCAGGAATAAGAGGAAAGAAAATAAGAAACAGGCTTAACCAAAAATATCTGGAAGGATACCTTGTAGTCTAGAAGCGTTGCACTGTTACAGTTATTAGTTACAGATATTAGCTAGAAAGAAAGAGAAACTTTTCTTAAGCAGTTAGCAATGTGTGACTTTGATGGAGTCCATCAAACTTTCCTGTCTCCCGGCCCTGTCAGTTCTTACAGGGTCAGAAAGGAATGAGGGGCTGAGGATTGTAGCAAGAGTGACATTCTTGGCTATGCTCACACTTCCTCTCCTCTCTTCTCTTGGTCTCAGTTTCTTGTCTTTCCTCTGCAAGCCTGAGACCTCGACATGGTGTGTCTTGGAGTGTTACATAAGGCACCCATCTGGAAGCAGCATGTTGTGCAGGCAAGGAAAGGATGCTGCTGCTTTGAAATTTAGATTCAGGAAAAAAAGAGTAACTCAGACACTGTGGCTGTGAAATATTGGCTGGTTTAATTATTTTTGACACATGCTTTTCCTCCATTTACTGAAGAACTATGGAAAATGTATCTACTCTTACGCCTTTAGTTACTCTGTAGGGGTGGTTTTAGCTCTGTCTTTCACAGTGTTAGACTGCTCTGACTAATTTTTTTCCTACTGTCTCCTTTCACAGTAATGAGGTTTTATTTGCAATATATATCAACATGTTTACTGTAATTATATGCATAGTGGTACAAGTAAGACATGGCTGAGAACATATATTCTGCTTTTTTTTGCTGTGTTTTTCCTGTTTGTTTCTTCTGACCCTCAAATGTGATGCTGCAGAATCTTTTCCTTTAAGTGAGAGATGTGGTAAACTCTACATTTTTTTACCACAATCATGAGCAGGGCACCAATTTCCTTAGCTCATATACCTTTATCTTCTGCCTTCCCAGGTTTCCTTCTGCCTTAAACCGAGCCCTGCATGGACACAATCATTTGTCTGTCCAGGTGACTCCCAGACTGGGATTGTTAAGGAAACCAAGCAATTACCCAGCAGCAAATACAGTATTTCTGGTTTTGTCAGATAACCCCTCTGCTTCTTTCAAACACAAAGCACCTGAGGAAAGACAAGGTGTCCATAGTGGCACAAAGGAAATTTTTTTCTGAAAGAAATTGCTACTGCTTTCCCAAGTCCTGCACAACAGCCTCAAAGAAAAGTTAAGAAGCAAAGACAGAGGTGATGGCTGTGAGAGAGAAGCCAGTGCTGTGGGAAAGAATTGAACAGATCCCCACTACATACATGGAGAGGTTACCTGTGCTCCTCATCCAAGTACTTCAGATTCACTTCCTCAAATTATGTGTTCTATACTCTTGGAAATAGCATTAGTGACTCTTATTGCTGAGGACTCTACTGTTACCTGAGTGTCTACACACTGAGATTTGCATTTCTGGCTTTAAAATTAAATCACAGTATTGTATTTGGCACAGAGCTTGGAGAATCTTTTCCAAACAATGGCTACACAATACAGCTGCCTGTCAGTGAGAGGGTACAATTCCAGGAGAATTTCAAACCTCAACAAGCTGAAAATTCTGTTGGCATTCTTCTGGCTTTTTAGTGTGTTTTAAAAGCTGGCTTATATTTAAAAAGGATCTGTCTCATTGGCATAACACTTTTGTGGTCACAAGATAGTGTCAAGGTAGAATACAGACACCATCATGATTATAAAATACACAAACATTCATAAGAAAGCTCGGTTTGGGTAACAACGCATTAATGATTAACAGAAATAACTTTTGAGGGATCACTTATCAACTCAAAGAAAAATCAAAATATTTGGAATATAGCATACTTCTTTCATAGTTGTCATTAGTACAAGTCCCATCAAGACTGCTGAATTTACCCTGAGCTCTGCTGGTAATAGATCAGATGATCAGGGTAACAGAATTCTTTCTCATTGTATGGGCAGGCTCTTATAAACTACATTTTAATCGTCTGACAGCTGATTTCAAGACAATTACCCTGGAGACTTTTCTTCATTTCAGGGACTCAGTTCTCTGTTGCATGTAATTGAGGCAAAGCAATGATCCTCCTCTGTCAATTTTTCAAAAGCCTGTTCGAGAAATGTTAGATTGGACAAAATAGTTCCAGTGTATCCTAGGAGAAATATATCTTTTTTTTTCGCTTCTTTACTAGAGAAGTGAAAATATTCAATAGTCCACATTGTCATTTCTTCTTTAGTCCTACTCCAGCATACACAAAGCCAATTATTTTGTACCAAGCCTACATCATCATCAAGATTAGGAAGCAATTCTTAGTTTTCTGTATTGGCTGGCAGTTGCTTTCCATGGACCTTACCAGTCTAATAGAGAGAGAAGACCATGCAGTCTGACACAGTCAGCATAGGCAATAGCAGTGACTTCATTGCAGTTGCACTGAAAACTGGCATGTGCTATTTTGCAGATTCAAAAACACTCATATACTCTTTATTAAAATTCTGACCTCAGTTTTTACTTCAGATAACAGATGTAGCATCATCACACTGTGTTTTTGCCAAATATATTCTCTATATGATCTTCATTAATACTAGAGGTCCTTTCAAGCTTATATATGAAATTAAGAAGCACTAGTGAGAAGGAAAATATAAAATATGCCCCAAAAATGCTCAGGCATGCCAGCAACCAGCCTATTTATCAATTTCAAGCTAATTTGTTGACCCTTCTTTCAGCCATCGCTTCTTTCAAGCTGTTCAAAACACAGAAGCAATGAAAGCAAATCTCCTGAGACTGAATGTGTGCCATGAAAGAAATAGTGTAGTAAAGGAAACAGTCTAGGAATACATGCATATGTGATGTGACTGCTGCTGTCTTAGGTGACATGGACAGAGGTGAAGTGAAATGGGAAGAAGAATTTAGAAGAACTTTAAAAAGAAGCAGTGTACCTGGAATACAAATGCTTCACTGGAATATACAGCTGCACAGTCAGGAATCCATAGCCCAAAGGACTGGTCAGGTTTATAACGGTATTATTTGTAAATCATGCATCTCTCACATGCTCTCTCAAATGAGGAGATTACAACTGTAATCAGAGATGCACTATGGCAGGTCTCTGATTTCTTGCTTCTGTATATTTTCTTGACAGTCTACCACACTGGGCAATTCAAGAGCTTTGAAGAACATGCTTACCCATAAATTAATTCCTAAGCTAATGAACTCTCTCTTCACTTGATTTTTTTTGGTTGTGTTGGAATGCAAAAAATTTGTAAGAATGCAACAAATAAAAGCAAAATTATGAGAAGCAAGCCACTGTGTCCTTGAGAGAGAGATGTCTAGTAACAAACATGTTCTGAGCTTTAGGAACCCACATAACAGGATAGTCAGACAGCATCTTTCAAAACCTACTGCCAAATGTAGGCAATGATAGTGTGAGATGACTTTTTCCAGGAGATGAAACATAGTTTTCAAGTGGTTTATTTGAGCAGAAAATCTGTACTGTACCTTATGCACTGTTAGTAGTTTCTAAAGCAACATATATTTAAATGCATGACCTCAGTGAATACTGAGCAAAGAGGGCTGGAAGCTGTGCAAGCTTCTACTGTAATTTTGATTTTCAATCAAAATGCCATTCTGCTCTTTCCAAGGAACTATGTTCTTTAATGACTGATAGTATCTAACTGCAAAGACTTGAACTATGTCCAGGAATGTTCCCTAGAACTTCCCAGCTTGCTAAGGAATTTCAGTACTACAACATTTTTGAGAAGAGTTCCACAGAATTTTTTTGTTTCAATGTGCAATTTCTGCCACTGGCAGCCTTTCCGTATCTATAAACTGACACAGATTCAAGTTAAGTTTTGTCTTAAATAAAGCCAAGAAATTTCTGCATATTTTCTGAGCTGTTACCCATTAACTGAGATCACTTCTCACCAAGTCCTTCTATAATCACTATCCTCCCA
This sequence comes from Chaetops frenatus, assembly GCA_013400775.1. Taxonomy (NCBI): domain Eukaryota; kingdom Metazoa; phylum Chordata; class Aves; order Passeriformes; family Picathartidae; genus Chaetops; species Chaetops frenatus. The sequence continues at coordinate 582,913 of VZTR01015517.1, forward strand.
ACTACTGATGTCAGTTTAACAATATGTTTATAGCAAACAGCATACTTATGCCTTTTAAAAACAGTGAATTCACCAGTGAACTTCTCCATACGAAGTTTCATTTTCAAGACAGAAAGAGTAAAGATTTGGAGCTGCAGTAAGAGGACACTGGGGTTTAAATTTACAGCCCGTGCAATTACTGTAACTCAGTCATCATTGCTGAGCAAAGAGCAGTGGTTAATTCACTCTGGGAACTGGCTATGAGACTCCTGTGCAAAGTCCCTGGCACTACTTAAGTGTCTTCTGCACTCTATTTAATGCTATCAAACATTAGAGAAAATATTGAAACAGAGGGAGATTACCAATACCCTGGTTAATGTTGGGAGACAGCCCACTTCCCACTACCAGAGCTCCAGCAGAGCTTGTGCAAGGAGAGAGATTTCACTCCCCATGCAGCACAGAGCATTTGTTTACACTTATTGTATGAGGATCCCTGTACCCCAGAGTCCCAAGGAAGATTACAGGAGTATAAACCTCTGCCAGCCTCTTGCCCCTGTCTCCTGAAAGGGATGTGTAGGCAAACAGCCCTGGTGGGATGGGAGGCTTTATTCCAGGCAGCAGAGATGGAAGTGCCCCACAGGATGGCTGGGCACTGGCACATGCCAGGAGCAGCCCTGGGGCTCAGGAGGGCACACAAGGGTCCAGGCAGCACAGGGAGAGGTCAGGGGCCAGGAACATGCAGGCTGGCCAAAGATCAGCGTCATCAAGACTGTGGGTGGAAGAGCAGATGCCAACACCTGCCAACAGCAGAGGTCCCTGGGGTTTCTTTCCCAGGGAAAGAGTGTGAGGGGATGCACAGGCATCTCCTGCCAATTAATTTTGCTCTGTGCACTCGAATACCAACTTTAATACATAGCAAAAAACACAATTTGGAGAGTTTGTTTAATCTGGTTCTCAGAGTTGGTTTTGGGTGGTGTGGGGTTTTGCTGTTGTTGGTTTGGTTTTGATTTTTTTTCCAGTGAGATGATTTCACAACAAGAAATTAGAACTCCAGAGTAAGAAATACAAGAAATGTTACTGAAACCAGATGAAGTATTTGAGTTCTGTTCAATTACTCAGATATCTATAACCTCTACCCTTTTAACTGGAGTGTTTAGGAGGTCCACAGAGAGCATACAAATTTCAATGAGTCAGAAGATAATTGGAGTATCCAAGTGCTTCATATGTCTTTAGTTACCACCATAAGCAACTCATATCTTGTTCTCCTATAAAATGTAATATCCTGCATGAAAAAGCAGCAGTTTTTAAACTTTGATCTCCAGGTTGTTCAGATAATCCAGAAAATTGCTCAGAAGGGTGGTAGGTGCTCACTATACTGAAATACTAATTGTATCTATGTTCATTGATGCCTGATATTTAAAAGATTTCCTGAAAAACCAATCTGCTGTGAGTGATTAGTGCCTGGCCAGCTTAAAATAATAGCAGTTCTAAAATAAAAATTTCTGTGTGTAAAGATTGTGCTGCTATTATAAAGAGAGTAAGTTCAGCAAATGGCAAGTCAGAAGGGGCATGCCATTAGGGAAAACTGGAGATGAAAATAAGTCTGATAAGTTCTTGTTTAGTAATAATTTTCAGCAAGACAAAATACTCTACTGCAGTGGATGTTAATTACTGTTACTAGCAACCATAGTGGCTAAAGAAAAAAAACATTAAACCAAACAAAAAAACCCCAAACAAATAAATCAAACATCCAAAACTTCCAGAAAATAAATGTTTTGCAGTAAAACAAGGGAGGATGGAAATAAGCAAGCCAAAATCATATTTTACTATAATGTTTGCTTTGTAATGTCACTTTTTAAACGTTACATTGAAGAAATGAGATTTCCCCCTGGCCCAATCAAGTTCTTTTTGGCCTCTCTTCCCTGCCTCCACCACTATACCCAAGAGTGACACTCAGTGATCCACCCACTTGGAGCTGTAAAACCAGAGCATCATACCTATTTACCAGATGTGTCATCTCCAAAGTTTCCAAATGGACTCAATCTCCCTATGAGCAAGGCTTTTGGAGTCTGTGCTCAGTATGATGCTGCAGTGACTACAGGGATGCCTCTTTAGAACATATGATGTATTTGTCCCTGGCAACATAGTGCAGAGCGAAAACATTGAAATAATAATACCTCTGCACTTATGCCACCCAGCCTCAGAGTTTCCTCTGATTCTGACTAACTGGGTATTTAAAACTGCATTTTGAGATTTACTTTCCTGTCCATCAGAAGTTTCTGAGAGACAGACTATGCCATTTTCAAAGCAGGATGAACATCAGATCTTTTATGCATGTCCAGATTTCTGTGTTACACCTCGATGTCTTCACTAGTAAGAAGCTGAGTTACTGCATGTAATGAAGTTAACTCATGTGTATCAACATTGTCGATTAAACAGCACATATTATCAATATTTTTTTAATATCAATGTGAACTAGAGCTGTTGCCACATTTCTGTATACCCAGGAAGAGCTCCAAGAACTCTGCAATTCAATATTAATCACCTATCCACAATCTCTTAGAAGGTATCTAAAAGGTCAAATTTGTCCATTAATAATCTATGGGTAAAAGTAGGATTAATAGAGTATTCTGATAAATGGAAAGCTCCAGGTTTTTCACATTTATATGTAATAACATTCCAGTATTAAACAAATGAACAAAAACCCAAAGAACAACAACAACAAAACCCAGCCAATTCATTACCCTAATATCATCTTTAAAGTAATAGATAATGCTGTGATTATTTTGTAGATCTCTTCTCTTTCCTGGCTCCCTTTGCTCACAGATGTTAGTATAGAAAAGGATATTCCTTCTGCTAACCATTTCTGTTTGTTTTGTGTATTTTGGAGATATGTCAGGAGTTCCACACAGTTTGTTTAAACTTTCCCCTGCAATTTTGCATCTTACATAGCACATAATAAGATATATCCTTGAAGAGAACTTACCCAGTAGATTTCACATGTGCAGTAGGCTTTTCACCAGAAAGCCCCAATATCTGAAGTCATTGCAACACCTACAGGTCAGCTACAGACCTTGATTTAACAAAAGCATAGCAAGTCCATCAGAACTCCTAAACTTTTTTTTTTTTCTCTTTTTCTTGATAATTCTTTTAAAGCTGGCTGAAGATGTAATCCTGTTATGTTGAGGCAGTTTCATTCTGACACAAGAACAAGAGGATTTATCCCTGCACTGTAGAAGAAGGTTTACGAAGTTGTCGCTGAGCTTGCTGTAGGCTGCCTGAAGTCTCAGCTCAGGACACGCAGGGGCTGGCTCCTCAAGAAGAGAGCAGCACAGCTTGCCTCAGGTCAGGGGTAGATGCCTGCTGGCTCAGGAGATGTTGTTATAATCCAGTGAGAAAGAGAAGCAAAGGAGGTGAGTGACTGAGTTCTAGCAACTGGTTTATTGTCAAGGGGTCAGGCACTCAAGAGCCCAGAACGAGGGCTTGCATGAACTTTTATAGGGGGTGGGAGGGGTGTGCAACATCCAATAGGGAGGAGAGGGTGGAGCTGGGGAGGGGAAATTGGCACACAACCTGACCATTAGGGATAAATGAGAGAGGGGATACATTTGAAGTGGCAAACCAGGGGAGTACTGTCAGGAATTTTCCAGAAGGAAGGGAGGAGGCTGAGGGTGATGGATGTGGGAGAGAGAGAGATCAGGGATTAACCAGGGGAGGGGAGTTGGGACTGACAGGGATGTTTCAGGAAACTGGGAGGGAAGAACCCAGGGAATACCAACCAAGGGGATAAAAAGGGGGTGAGGAAGAAACCATTACAAACAAGGGGAATTACACTTGAACTCATTCAGAACAACAGAATTGAAAAGCACCAAAATATCCTACAACACTAAGTGACTGAATAAAAGGGAAAAGGCAGGAAATGAAGGTGTTCTCGAGTCAATACACACATACCAAGGAATGGGTGGCTGTTACTCACACAGGTATGAATAACTCATTGCGATGCCTGTGCCATTCTGCATTAGCCTGGGAGGTTTCACATGCACTCATGGTTATGGAAATAGAAACAGATTGTGAGTCAGAGAAAAAGTTGAGTCAGAATGAATGTGTGAAGTGAGTAGAAAGGAATGATCAGAGCCATTAACTTTGCCTGTGAAAGGTAGTAAGGCAAGACCAGTCAAAGAACTGAAGCAAATGGAGCACCCAAAGGGCAACTCAGTAAAATTGCCAAGATATGTTGACAGCTCAAATGACAGGTATTTCCATTATCTACAGCAGTTACATCTGCACGTTACAGAAGCTCAGATGACAGTTTATGTAAATCTTTTGGGTAGTTTTTGCTGACATAATTTCCCACTGCCCTTGATTTCGTTACCTAAGACCTGTTTGTACTGTGAATAAACAAGGTAAAATATAAATGCTTCCCCATGGCAAGGTAGGAAGTCTACAGGAGTGCTCTGACAGACTGTGTATATGAAGGAGATACACATACTCGACTTTTTGGTGTGTGATTTATTTCACAGAGCCTGAAAGAGCTGGAAAGTTGCAATTTTAAATGCAACAGGAAAAATGTGCCAGAGAAACTTTCTGTATGAAAATGGGAACAAAGAAAATCACATTTACTTATTAAGATATCCATGGTTTTCTGTTTTGGATAACTCACAGATAGCATTAATCTAGTGTATCTAGAGTATTTTAGTTTTGCAGCTCTGATTTAATTAAGGTTGTTTAAGGTTGTCTGTTTAATTAAGGTTAAGGGACAGAGAAATGTTAACAAGATGTCAGTTTCATCAAATCATACTTCATTCAGTGTCTTGGGTGTTGGTCAATAATTCTGTTAACAAAATGGTTCTCTTCTCAAGATGAACTTGAAAATAACTTCTTGAAATAGAAATCAAATGAACCAAAATAATTTACAAGTCCTAAAGTAAGAGAATCTGTATTGTGCAGACATGCTTCTGAGCTTCAGTAAGTATGACGGGGGGGGAAATTACCCTATCATGATATTATAGAACTCATTCTAGATTTTTTTGTGTTAAAAATATGTAAGTTTGGAAAACATTATAAAAATCAGAACAGTTCAGATGAATTGGTTTAAGAGGCTCTCTTGCTGAAAAGACACAATTTGCAAAGACAGTCAATCTATTAGGCCGATTGCCATGACTGAGAAAACAAACAAGATTTCAGGCACACAAATACTTGTACAGGTCTGTAGCGGTTTCACATTCACCTGCTCGCCTGCTCACACCAGGCGAGAGTGTAGTGTAGTGGTTTCATGAGAATAAGGATTAAGAGAAATGCAAAACAGGCCTAAACTTCAAAGATAAAAATAGTTTATTAACAAA
>VZTR01015517.1:588958-675587 GCA_013400775.1 Chaetops frenatus
CCCCGCGGACGGAAGTCAAAGAGCACTGCCCGAGGCAGGGAGGGAGGGGGGGGGGAAACCCGGCACGGTCCCGGCCGCAGCCCCGGCACGGCTGCCAGGCCCTGGGGCCCGGAGCGGCCGGCCAGGGCCATGCCGGAGTTACCTTCCACGCGGGCGGAAGTCAAAAAAAAGAGCTTCCAACTTCCCGCTCCTAAAAAATGTAAGCTTCGCAAAGACGCCTCTAATTTCAAGTGGCTACATGAAGTGCCCATCTTAAAATTAGCCAATCCGTGGGCTCCTCACCTCTGCTGGAAACTGTCCCGGCGGAAGTAGGAAAACAAAGAACCCCCCCAAGGAAGGAGAAAAAAAAAATTTGTTGTCCTTTAAACCACAACAAGGTCTGAAACAGTAGAAGCATTTTGCAAAGGTAAACAAATATAGAACAAGTTTCTGAATTTAAATTGACTGCTGAGTAGTAAGATATGACAGAAAAAGTTGCAGGCAGCAAAGGTAGGAAGTGATCATGAAGACAGATGGTGATTATCTCCTGTGGGTCAGAAAGCAAAAAAATAATCACAACCAGCTGAATATGTTTAGCTCATCCTGACAATAAATACTTTACAAGGGAAGGCATTAGCATTGATTTTTTTCAAATATATCCATCATAAGGAGGAAGATGCCACTAAGTTTTAACACAAAGCCTGAGTTCAGACTGGTTAACTGACCCAGGGAAGATGATGAATGAACTTTTTATTTATTTTTGAACCTGACCACTCCAAGTAAAATATTTTCAGCTTACTAGTGAAATCAGTCCCAGCTCATACCTGCGTGTTATTCTATAGTTATGACAATATAGAATAAGGTCTTGACCTTGCAGACGTGTATATCTCTAAGCATAAGAACAATTCATCACTGGATGAATTATATATTTAGCATGTGTTTAAGTATTGCAAATTTTGAAGACTAGGTAAAAAACCAAGAATTTTTTTTTTTTACTTCAGCAAATTAAGAAATGTTTGAGAGTTAATTTTACATCAAAGCAGTACATTGAAAGCTAAAAGGCCATGATTGTCATTAAAACTGTAATCAAAATTTTTCTGTTATCACAGGCCCTCCCTACCTGAATTGACAATAATTGAAAAGCTTTTTGACAACACCAAAAGAAACCCCATGGACCACATCAACAAGAATCCACTGTCTGATCTTAAAACAGCTCTGTGGAATGATTTATGGAAGGTGAGAACACAGTGTGTGGACAAATCTGAACACCTTCCAGTCAAGACAGCAATTTCAGACTGGGAATCCTTCTGTGCTCCCTACCACAGGAAATCCAGCAGCCACCCCAAGCCAGGGAGTCTGGCAGAGGCCTGCTGCACAAGGGGTTTGGGTCTGGCTGCTCTGCACTGCTGAATGTGTCCTGCTCCACACACTAATCAGTCCCAGCTGGCTCCCAGAAGAAGCTCTGCAACAGCTCCCCAGTCAAAAACAACAACAATAATCAAACCATATTAAAATATTTTTCAAATGCCAGCCATTCTACAGTTTATGGTGTTTGCCATAGCATATGAAGCTCCATATGTTGTTTTTTGTACCGTCAACTTTGAATTTGTCACTTCTTCGTGCACCAAGTCTCTTTTCTTCTGTGTTTGGATTTTGTAGTATCAACCACATCTGAGATTTTCTCCGTCTGCTGCCTCACTTAGGAACAGTGCTGTGCAACATGAACCTTTGCCCAACACAGTCCAGGGCTCTAAGCATCTTCTCTGAGATCCTTGTAAAAGCACAATGACTATGACCAGTAATCTTGTTCTGAACCAGGTTCATTTTCTTTAGTGGTAATTTATAACCTTTATACACCAAATACGCCACCTGTGGTCAGAAGCAATGCCACTGATACCCTTTTTGGTCTGTTTCTTCATTCAGATTGCTTTTTCTTTTCTGTTTTCTGATCCCAGATATTCTTCAGAGAGTCTAAGCATCCAGAGTTTTACTTTATCCATTTGTTTTTCTTTTTCTAATAGCACAGCTGCCTGTGGCATGAGAACTCAGCTAATACCATATGACTTTTCTGAGAGCATCTTCAAGATAATTCATCCAAAAACTTGCTCCAAAAAAGATGCCTTCAGTCTTGTCATAAGTTTGGGGGATTTTTTCTCTCTTGGTCTTACAAAATCTAGTCATGAAATTATATTTTCAGACTTATGTGAGATTTTTTCATATTCTAAAATCTAAGAAAGAGGAAACCATTAAAAAGGAAATTAAGCTTTTCTTTTTCATCAAGAAAGAAAAATATCTGAATGTCTTTTGTGTATTATTATCAAGTAAAATGCAGTGTCTAAAATGAAATTGAACTAAATAGCCTTACAAAATTATTTAGAAGTGGGATGTTCCTTTGTCATCATGATCCCTAGAGTCTTAGTGAGACCATCAGCTCATTCTGTATATGGTGTGTTGTATATAAAGTATCATACATATGCTTTTCTTCCTGTAGCAGAACTGAGTGATTAATGCCACTCTGATGTGCTCTTCACCCTTCACTTTAATGAGTCATGCAGTCTGGATAATGGTGGACTTGCATCCTTTTCAGTTAGGGTTATTTGAATACTTGTTAATTGTTCAGGGTCCCTACAATCAGGATGTTATGTATTAAAGGAGGCGTGCAAGATTACAGCTTTTGACACTCTCCCATCTTAAAAATAAATTCAGAAGTTATGATTAGATGAAATCATCTCCTGTTTTTCTGAAAAACTGGGGAAAACTTTGTTGTTATTTTTTTAAAGAAAATAAAACCCAAACTAGCCTCAAAATTACTCCATTAGGAGTTTTGGGACAGAGTAACCAACAGAAGAATTCTGCATACTCCTTCTCAGCCCAGGAGCCAAATTCTCTGGATCTGGGGCAAGAAAGAGCATGCACTGGCAAGCAGGCAACCATTAATGTGCCCTGAGTGCCAAAGCAGCTCCCCCAGTCTTTCCACACCTACAATGGAAGCTTTTACAGACAAGTCTCCCTTTCCATGTTCCTTAAAGTGCATTTGCAAGGGCAACCTCCCCTCGGACCTGACTCACACAGGTACTCGACTGGACTCAGGACTAACACTGAGAGGCTGATAAAGACATTTGACATTTCACAGTTCTAGAATAAAAGAGAGCCAGAAATCACAAGCTAATCAGCTACACTGGACCTTTTCCACTTCTGCAAATCCCATCAACTGCTAAACTGTGGTGGTAGCCTGGGGCAAAGCAGGGAGCATCTGTACCTTCATCCCAAACCTCCACTGAAATTCAGACCCTGGAAGCATCAAATGTCATTCATTGTTTTCTTTTGTAATCTGTGTACTTAATTAATATCTGACACGTTCCAAGCACACACTGTCCAAATACAGATCTAACCACTAACAACAAACAGAAGATACCTTCTCCTGTATCAGCCCTCCTTCTGCTTCATGTCAGTAGTGAAAATGGGACCAAACAGTTTTATTTCTAACAGAACTTTTCCATTGAGAAAGAGACTTGTTTACTTTTTTTCATGTCTACTGAAATGTTAGTTTATACCTCTGTAAAATATGTATCTGAAACCCATTGCTATTAGTTGTTCATTGAGAGAAACATTGTTTATAAAGGTACTGCATGGACTTGTAAAATTACCATTCTCTTGTTTAATCTTCCAATTTAGAAAGAGGATTGGACCATGGACTGACTATGTGTTTTGAGCAATTCCCGGAAGAGGCATTTTCCAGTACACAGATGAGGAGATTTTAGCAAACATTTGATCCACCTGCAAAGCTGGTCAACACAGGTACATACTGAACAAATGGAACATCAGTCGGCTGCTTCAATTTAGTGCATGAATTTTGAGAGCCAAGCAACCAAAAACCTGAAAATATGCCTAGAGAAACTTAAGAGTCCATAGCAGTTCACAGACTGCACAGGCTCCTTATTAGAAAGTCCCTACCCTGCTTCCTTTCATCCTGAATTCTGGTTTTCGTCTAAAATGTAAAACTGCTACGTTTTACCAGGAGACAGACATGGGTGGTTTTAATGAATGCTATCAGATACATATAAAAAAAAAGAAAGAATTGTCTACATGCTGCAATAAGGAATAACAGACAGATTTAGCTCAAATTAACATAAACAGTGATAGTTCTGGTGGTGTAGGTTGCCCCTGAGTTGTGCTTGAGCTAGTCAACCTTGTGGAGAGTAGATGTCATTTCACATGGAGACTATGTTTTGGCACGAGCTGGTATCTCTGTGTAACACTGTGCTGCATGATTTGGTTGTAGCTGTTCACTTCAGTGTGATCCAGGTTTCTCAGCTTGACCCTCAGCCATGCAGTGAGAACATGTCATGACCCACCTGCTCCTCCCTTTCCAGAAGCAGAAATGTGCATGGAGCAGAGACCTCTCAGGCCACCGTGGTGTCAGTAAGATCCAGCACCCTGGCATGCTTTTGCTTTAACTCCTGCTCCTGCCATGAGGAACCTTCATGTTATTAAATAACAGGCTGGATCTGGGGCCAGAACCTGCAGAAAGGACTGGCCCATCATAAAAATACAGATTGCAAGGATAAGGCACCTCACCTTTTCCCATACACACACATAAATTAGCCACAGTGTCTCTGGAGCTGATGTACACAGCCTTGAATTTTCTAATAACTTCTTAAGGTTTTTATAATCAGAAGCAGAAATCCCAATTCTTAAAATAATTCTCTTGCAAAGCACATTCTGTAGAAGTGCTTCATAATCCTACCAAAATCTGCTTCTTTGCTTTTGGATCGAGATTTTGCCTTTCTGTCCAAGTGTAGCCATTTCTGACTCCTGGAAGTGGTGGACAAAGGGCTACATCTGACAAACTTAGAACAAATTCAACCTTGCAATTTCCTGTCTTCAGAATTAATGGCAAAGCAGTGATATAAATTTTCACAGACCACATTCAGCAGACTCATAGCAGCCCAGATTGTGCTTACACGCCTCCCTCTCTCTGCTACCATTTCAGAGGAGTGTTTCTTTGGTCTTCTTCTCTAATTCTTGGGATTTACCTGCATGGGAAGAGGAGACCAGATAAAGCACAGAACATACATTTCTTTCCTTTAGTCTGCATAGAAGTCCACAGGAGGATCACGAAGATGATGAGAGGGCTGGAGCAGCTCCCCCGTGAGGGCAGGCTGAGAGCTGGGCCTGTTCAGCCTGGAGAAGGGAAGGCTCCAGGATGACCTCATTGTGGCCTTCCAATATATGAAAATAGACTTATAAGAGAGCTGGAGAGGGATGCTTTACCAAGAGCTGTAATGACAGGAGAAGGGGCAGTGGTTTTAAACTCAAAGAGGGCAGGTTTAGGTACGATATTAGAAAGAGATTCTTTACCACGAGGGTGGTGAGACACTGGCACAGGTTGCCCGGAGAAGGATGGATGTCCCATTGCTGGAAGTGTTCAGGGCCAGGGTGAATGGGGCTCAGAGCAATCCTGTCCAGTGGAAGATGAGGAGTTGGATTAGATGATCTGTAAACTCATTTCCAACTGAAGCCAGACTGTCATGTTATGACTATGATTTCACAAGTGACATCACAGTCTCCTAAGATGTTTTTCCCTTGAACACAGGAATAAACAAAAAGTAAGCAAACAAAGAAATTACTCTTTTACCATCTACTGTGATGGAAATAACAATCTTGAGTTTATATAAAGGGAATTTCTGTCATGGAAGAGAACGTCTTTTTTCTTTCAAACTAAATTCAGCTCTAAAGCCAGCACTTATCACACATGCTTCCCACCTTCAAAAAATTACTTTGTGCAACTCCAGATTTTCTGTTCAATAAATATCATTTTGAACCTCTTTTTTTGTAGAAAAATAAGTGTATTTAGAAGTGAACATTTTTTCACTCTGTAATCTTTTTTTTAAGAAGAACCCTAAACAGGAATCCAACAAAATCTGTATCCATTTAAGAAATACATTTCACTAGTGCACTCTTCCTTCTAGAGACAGCTGCTCAACAAATGTTTTTGAACAGTTCTCCTGAAGTCTAGATGGAGACTTATGAGGAAATAAGTATTGTTTTACAATCAGGACAGTTTAATTGTTAGAAAATTTTAACTATAACATGTATGTCATCTCCATCATGAGACACAAGTTGAGATATCCTACCCTCCCTGTTTCACATGCTCACTAAAACAACACAAAAGGGGTAAAATTTTATTGGTGGTGGCTGAGATCTTGTGCAATATGATAAAGCTTATGCATAGAGCTCTTCTTTCTTTCCCAAATATACTCAGAAACCACACCATAATCTTTTAAAATACCTAAATATGTAGCTATTAAATACAGTAGTAACAACTTGCAAGGATAAACCTACTTTAGCACTCATCTTCCCCTTCTGTTTTAATATGGGAGAGTAAGAGTAGAGCAGGATTCCTCTCAGGGAGTGGAAGCTTTTTAAGTGAAGTTCACTCAGATGTTTATAGGGCTAAATATTAAAAGATATTTTAAAAGAATATTTATTTTGCAGCTTCCGTTCCTGATCTCTTAGTCCTGTAGTGCACTCTGAGATCAAAATTCAATGTAAGTAGAAGGATTTGCCACAGTCCTTTCCACCTCAATAAAAAATGTCTTTCTCTCTCTCTTATTTCCCAGCCGTTACCATTTCAGCAGAGTGCCTTTATGAGGTAATCAAAAGAAAACATCCCGGAAATTTCTGACATAACTTCACTTTTTTTTCCCCCCATCTGAAACAAGGGCGAGATGCACACTCTGAGACTGAGTCATAGTGAGGGGCTTTTTGGTTATTTAATTACAGTTTTTAATTAATGTGAGAAAGCTTAACTGATCCTAAGTGGTGGCAGCGGGTGACAAATTACAAAAGCACTCCATGCCCACAGAAGAGCTAAGGCTGCAAGGAAAGCACAGGGAACCAACAGTAGTTTGTAATCAGCTACATTTCAAAGAAATAGCTTTTCCAAATGTCTTTGTGCATGTGGGATTACTATCATCTTTGAAGTTTAAATCATTTTTAAGATCTGGCTAGAGGCAAATTAGATAAGAAGGTGGCCGTGCAATTAAATTAATACTTTGGAAAGCTCATACGGTTACAAATGCTGCCAACACTTTAAAGAGGTGTACTGACTTATTTTTTTTACCTATAAATTTTTTTGCTGACAGATTTGGTAGGTGCATGATTCAGCACTTAGCAGTGGTAACATGATTCACCCAGGTTTCTGAGCAGCTGTCCCAGATGAAGGCTGCAGCAAAGATTCGACTCTCTGAATCCACTTCCACAGCACTTGGCCACACTCACAGCACAGCTTGGAGAGAGACTTGCTGAGCCCAAATCTGGTGCTATTTCCCAGCTCAGCCTACTGAAGCAGTGGCCAGAAACATCTGCTTGAGGTGGTGCCAGACCCACTGAGTCCCACACACGATCACAAGGTTCATTCCTGTCCTCCCCCTCACACCCACCAGCGGGGCCTCCAAGCAGCTGTGCCCGGTGCCTGGCATCCCCAGGCAGGGGCAGCTGCACCGCAGCCAGGGCTGGCACCGGGGACAGGCACCGCTCAGGGACTGATGCTCTGGCAGCAGGGGATTCACAGCCTCTCTCCCGGCACAGCTTCCCCGTGCCATCCTCAGCACATCCTCTGGCACGCTCGTCATGAGCCTTCATCACCTGGTCAAAAGCCTGTCCCCATCACCTCCATCACCTGATCAAATGCTTGTCCCCAATCACCTCCATCACCTGATCAAACGCCTGTCCCCCATCGCCTCCATCACCTGATCAAACGTGTGCCCCCATCTCCCTCATCACCTGATCAAAAGCCTGTCCCCATCTCCCATCTCCTCCATCACCTGATTAAATGCCTGTCCCCATCTCCTCCATCACCTGATCAAAAGCCTGTCCCCATTGCCTCCATCACCTGATGAAATGCCTGCCTCCCCCCCATCTCCTCCATCACCTGACCAAACGCCTGCCCCCATCACGGAGCCCAGTGCAGGGTTCCTGCACATGGCTTTGCTAACAGACAGGTCTGTCCTGATGGACTGTCAGATCCCGTCTCTGAATCTCCTTTTAGATTATGTGGGTTTTGGTTGTCAGTCACTCTCACTGACAAAGAAATCAAATCTCTCCACAGAGCCAAGTGGTTTTGTAAAATATGTTCTGAATCATATCAACCACATGCCTTTATAAAGCTGCATTTGTGACCAAGACTTGACAAAAGAAAAGGAGTTGCAAATTAATGCGTATTTTGATCTTTAAACCCCTTGAAAAGTCAGGTAACTGTACACAGCAATGATAGGCAGGTGAAAAAAAGGGTGTAATTTGAGCTTGTGCACGTAAATCTCCATTTTGGGGAAAAACTTGAAAAAAAATTAGTCTCGTTTTTTAAGAAAAACCATAATTTAAAAATATCATAGTAGTGTTTGCAAGAAGAGTCAAACCTTTGTGCAAACTCCTTTCACACAGTCTTTGGTAGCTGAGCCTCATATAAGCAGCAGGTGTTTGGGGTGATTCACTGTGATTCACTCCAGGAGAAGTTAGATACCTGTGGCACTTTGCAAACCTTATTGTGTGATAGTTGGCATCTTCAGATGCCTGAATATTTTTAGACATTTACCCTGATTTACCTGTCATATGCATAGAGTTAAGGTGAGGCATGATCCCATTTTCTGTATCTGGAAGTGGAGTTGATTCATTTACCCAAAGAAGCACACAGGAACAGTCCCACGGGGTTAGAGCAAAGAACCACTTACCCTGGCAGGCTGTCCTGCATGGTGTCAGCAATGGAGGCTCGGGACATTGCTGTAAGTAATGGGCCTTGAGCTGTTTCCCCTGGTTGGCCTGCACAGCTCCTACTGACCATTAGTGTAGGGACATTTTGAGACAGGATTGCCTCCAGCAGACCATATTCAACACCCATCAACAGTGAGCTATTGGCCAACAATGGATCAAACCCAAATTTAGCCTCCTGCCTCATGGGTTGGATCCTTATAAAGGTTGTCTGATGCCTGGAATCAAGTTCACCTTAAGACTGGTATCTCCTGAAAATGAAAGCATAAAATGACTGTCCCCTGAGAATTTGGTCACACAACTCAGCCTGGCTTCAGGGACACAGTGTTTTCATTCTCTCACAGAATTTAAATTTCCCATCTGGAACGTGGCTCTACCAGGGTGAACAGAAATGTTACAAAGCCCCACAGAGCCAGCTGTGCAGTTAAGTTTGGTATCTGTGAGGCTGAGCAACAGGAGTCACTTATCTCAATCATTACATTCAACAAGTCCCACAAAAGGAACCACCGAGAGCTTTCAAGAGCACTTCAAGGTTTGCTTTGCTGCAATGCCTGTTGCAAAGGACTGCATTTTCCATCGTAATGTGCTGCTTTAGAATGAATCCCAACAAGGAAAAAATGTCTTACGCTATTGTGGTATTCTAATTGTAATAAATATTTTCCTTTTTTCCCTAGTACTCCATGAAAGCAAAGCAAGGAAGGAGTTGCTGCAAGCAACATCAACTAACAACAGCAACTGAGAGAATCAACGGATTTACCTGCGGGGCATCACTCACTCATCAGCTTGGCTTTCATTTACCTTAAACACCCACTAACGATTAGCAGTACTTTACATGCCCACTAAAAAGAAAAAGCACACTTCTGAGAAATTAGCTGTATTGCATCTTATAGGATATTTGTGGCAGAGAGAGGGGTAGGTTTTGCAACTCCTTCCAAGAAAACCAATGCCTTCACTCAGAAAAGAGTCAGAAAAGCACAGGGTGAGAAACAGAGGACAAGTGGGAATGACACTGCAGCAGCACAGATCCTTGGAACCTGGATAAGGTGACAGGAACAAGTCAATCCTGCAAAGTGCTAAGAGTCTCCATTCTTGCTGGAGTTAATGGACACCCAAATTCCTGATGGAGAAGAAATATTTCTAAACTAAAAACTCTTTTACTCAGCTCTTCCTTTTTGCTGAAGCAAAAAATCACTGAGCTCAAAATCGGTGAAAAGCTGATCCAACAGCTTATGCAAGTGAGTTTCTTACCAAAGGAAGGAGTGCTGGAACAAATGAATAACTTAAAGAAAAATGGGGATACAGTGGTGACATCTACAATATTTTAATGATGTGTCTGAGCCCATTAAAAATAGCACATTTCTTACTAGAGTATGGAATTGAAACAAGTATTTATATTTCAAAACAAAAAGCAAAAGCTAAATGTCATTTTGGCAATTATTAAGCAGTTAAATCTATTTTAAAAAATAAAATTAAATTTAAAGGTTATATTTGTATAGGACAATGCAGTATCATGTAAAAATGCCCTTATACTGAATGATGGAGAAGGGTATTGCCAAAGGAGCAAGGAGACATTCAATGCAAATAAAACCTGCTGCTGCTTAGGAGGGATAGTGAACCAAGGCAGAGTCATGCTGTGAGGGCCAGATCTCTTCTAGAATCACAATTAGCTTGCAGACAACTGGTGCCAAAATTTCTGGATGGCAATGTCCTTTGTAATCCTGAAGGAGGCTACATTCACTTAGACACTTCACCTAAGCCTCATTCTGGTTTGCAGAGGTTTTCAAGCAAACTTTCCAGACATTGTGCTTGGTTTTCCCTCTGCCATTATATTCCTCTGTATACATGACTCAACACTGAAGGGGGGACAAGTTAGTAAAGCGCAAGTGATGCTTGCTTAATCTAAAAAATTTGAGGTATTTCAAAAACAACCAAATAGAAAAAGGATCATATTTAGAGTTCTTGTGACAATCTGCACTGCTCAAAAAATCCATGTCTGCAGTCCCTATGGTAGTACTGGCCAGTAAACTCCATTTAAAGCCAAAACACTGTTTTGGCTGTGCAGGCCTTCAGCTTGACAGATGTCCTTTCACCTCCATCTTCAGTGTTAGTCTTAGGGGCTGCTAGCACAAATCTGAAAATAGAGACTAAGAGAACTGGCCCCTTCATAAAAACATGAACATCTCAGGCAACACAACAGGAGGGGGTTGATTTGAGTGACAACTTTGCAGCTGGCCTTGGTAACAAAGCAGCCTGGCCAGGGTCTCCATCCCTTGGCGGGGGCTGAGCAGGATGTCACATGTGAGTCACGCTGTGCTGAGTTCTGCTAGAAATGCTTGGGAGTGAAAGAAGAGTTTCACAGAGAAGGCTGTTGAAATGAAGATTATTCCCTTATATATTCCCTTATACAAGGGAAAATACAAGTGGCAGGAGCATGTGGATGAGCTAAGGGAGGAAAATTAAAAGGTAAATTTGACATGCGTGTGTATACTTTTTAATACAATTTTTATAATATTTCTGTGAAAGACAGCCATCATTTTTCAATCTGCTCCATAGATTGTCCCCGCAAAGAGATTTCCACTTTCTGGCTCTTTCTCCAGTAAGGTGTTGCCTCAGTTATCTTCCTCCTGAAATCCTAACAAACAAAAATACTGTTTTCTATAATTTCACCCTCTCTATTATGCCTCCACTTGCCTCAACCCCACGAAGTGAAGTCCCAACATACCCTGGTTAGAGGCTGGAGAAGCAGCAAAGAGCATGGTATGGCTCAGGGCTAATTCTCCCAATGAGACCAACATATTTCCCCACCTTCTGCCCCTAAGGTCTTCTGAAAGTCACCATGCAAATGTAGAAAACCTCACCAACAACCTCCCTGTGCAATAACCCTACCTCCTTACCTTAGGCATAACCACAGGCAAAAAGCTAACATCTACCCACAAAGCTTTGCTAGCCCCCAACTTCAAGATATTTGGAAAACAGAGAAAAGCAATTTAGATAGATTTATTTCCCACGATGAAGAAAAAAAGTCATTTAACTAGAAGTACAGGACCTACCTTCTTTACTCTGACCGAAGCCCACATTGTTCACTGTCCCCAAAGCATTAGCTTATATTACCTTTTGGAAGTGCTGTAGAAATACTGCTCAGGCACATCTTCAGCATCTTCCTTTTCTCACTTTTCACAGTTACCTTCATTTATAACTGGAAAAACTGTTTTCCTCTTTGGAGATGGCAGCTAATTGTAATTGCTTCAAAAAATAAAAACAATACTGGAAATAATGGCCCAAAGTCCCAAAACTACTGAAAGTCACAGACATGACAAAAAAGAAAGGCAGGTCATGTTTTAGAAGTAGAGTGAAAAATAAAAGTGGGTTTTCATTAATTGTGGAAAACAGATACATACATACCACCTGAGGACATAGCATATGATAGGGATCAATCACTATCCTCCAACTCCTATTTCCTTTTGTGAACTTTCCTTCTGTTTGTAGCAGTGTGCAGGCTTTATAGGCTACTTGAACATTTTCTTCTTGCATCTTCCTATTTCCACAAGATCATTTCAGCAGAGGCACTTCCACTCTCAGCAAAAGCAGACTGTTCCTGTTTGTATCAGGCAAAGCAGATGGAGCAAAAAATCATTAATTTATGACTTAGAAGATACATTTGTATGACAGGACTTTGTAACACCCCACACTTCTTTTATATTTAATTTTTCATGACATTTATGAACAGATAGGAAAATAAAATTAGAAACAGGAGATTCCTCACAGTGGCAGTATTCTGTCCTCAATCCTCATGCTGCAGTTACAGATCATCTTCTGCCAGGAGCAGTTCCAGGTAAGGCTGTTCCTGCTTCCTGCTGTTCCCAGCACCCCAACATTGACGTGTAACGAATCAGGGTTGTCTGGTGAGGAGGGAGGGGTAGAGATGGGATTTTGGGGGCAACATCACCTTTACTCAGCTAAGCAGCAGCATCAGAGCCACATGTCAGCCATGGCCTTTGCCAGCAGGAATCAGTCTAGCCCAGGGATCCCATCTCTTCTTTGGTTCAGGGCAGTGCCCAGCAGCATTTGGATACACCTGCCATGTCCTGCACATGAGTGTTTCACTCCCTTAGCTGGCAGGGGCCTGGGAATGAGCATTTGGAATGAGTGCCAAGTGCCCTGGGCTACTGGAGAGATCCAGTTGCCTGTGACAGCTCCACAAGGGTAGGGCTGCTCTCTTGGGATCTCCCTGTCTTACACTTGCAAGGTTTCCCAGCGGCCAAGGGCGGAGAGGAGTGGTCAGAAATATTGCTCATCATGCTTAAACAAGGCAGAGTCTCTCCCGTGTCCTGAATTATTCCCAGAGCAAAAAAAAGCGTGTGCTTTCTCACTGCTCCCACAGCTCCCCTAACAGCTTCACAAAGCAAATGATCTGTGTCTCTGAGTGCTTTGGGTAGCCCTTTGGGCTTTTTTATGGACCTCTGTGCATCACAGCTCTCAGTCAACGCTGACAGAGAGACAAGGTTATAAAAGTATGTATTCTTTGGAAGCCAGATCTGATTATTGGTTTTGTTCGTAAAACTGCTCCAACTGTGGGAGCTGTGACAGGCTCTAAGAGGGCAATTTAATTTTTTTAAGTTGGATGAAGCGGCTGCTGTTTTCAGTTAATTGCCAGCTCTATTTTTCAGTACCAAGCAGAAAACAAATTCTGTTCTATTTCCCATAATGAGTCAATTCCAATTGGGGTTATTACCACGGGATAATTGTAGACTACCTATGTTAATTAGGGATGCACTGTGTGTTTACAACACTCCAGAAGCATAAATATTTAATGATACCCACAGCTTCATACATCATTACCACTTAATTTAATATATTACATCATCATTATTGAGAGGGTTGGAGAGAAAAGAGGCCAAACCTTGAAACAAGATCAGAAAAGCTGCAATGGGCTCTTTCCCCAGTAGCAAATCACCCTGCTTGATAATGTCATTATGCTGAAAGATTCCCTTTTTTTAAGCCATCTTGTGTTCACTCAGCAGGAAACACAAGTGCACCATCACAAGCTCTTGAACTCTGAGCTTAATGGCAAGCAGAAAAGCAAAGTGAGATGAGAGATGGTTGTGAACTCAGTCCTCCCCATACAGCCCTGCCTTTCTGGGGCACCATGTTGATGGGACAGTGGGCACTCACTCTGCATTTTCACCCTGCTAAAAAACACTTCATGAAGCACAAGTACTCTTATCAGGATTAGAAAGAGAAACAATAATAAATATATGGAAGTTTTACTCGGTGTGAAATGCTGTCTGGTCTCATTGGAAATGTGGGTGTCCTTCATTTAGTCAATATTTCATAAAAAATGAGACATCATGAGCAAGAAGAGAAAGTGAAAGCAAGCATTTTACTTCAGGACATGGAGAAATGCACAGGAAATTCCATCTGCAATTAGAACTAAGATCAGGAATATAAAATTCACAGAAACCCCTCAGTTTGCTTTCTGGCCCCTTAAATTTTTCCTACATGCAGAAATTAGCATTTAATAGAGCAAAGGAAATTCCCCAAAGCATGTCCATGTGTGGAGTGTGAGCAAGTGCAGTTTGCCAGCTATGTAGAATAACTCTTAATCTGTTAACATCATTCCTTAAACATACAGAAGTTCAGAATCCTCACCCCAGACAACAGGGAAAAAATTAAAATATCAGTTCTTTCCTCTACCTTATTATAGAAGAAAATACTGATGTCTAATACGGTTTTGGTGTAAGCATCCATCGTATTTTCCAGCCTTATCAGTACTTCATGATAATATAATCTCATTCATCTGTAAAGAAAAGGTTTAGTTAAATTTTTAGTTTATAACCTTTCTCAGAAAACATCCCTAACAGAGCAGCTGAGTTAATAACCCCTGTTGGCAGTCTCCCTCAGGATAACCTCCCATTCAAGTGACAAACATGAAAACTGGTGATTTTTTTCTCCCTTTAAATTCTATTTTCTGAATAATACTACAACTGATACAGAAGCACCTTTCTCAAACACCTCTGTTCTTCTTCAAAATGGAAAACTAGGTTGGCAGCACAACCAGTGAAAGCTTCATTGTATGAATGCCATGCCAATACTAATGGACATTTCTGCTGCCAATCATCTTCCACAGATTTCCTGCCAGGACAATAAATCAGACACATACTTTTATTAAATCCCTGAGTATAACTCAGCAGCTACATGAAACAAGAGTTATAGACATCCATGGGAATTATACTGTTATATTCACACTGCAGCTAACCACTGGGCTGTACAAATTGTGCTTCATCTGCCCCATTTTCTGCAGAAGCAGGAAAAGGGTGAGAGTGCTGTCAGCAATTTGTATCTCCTCTGGAGCAGGCTGCAGTACTTTTGTTGGCCCATAAGTATGTCAATGGTTCCAGGTCTCCTGTTTAAATATAGCCTCTGAGTCTATCCCAAACATGAATCACTGTTGGTGAAAAAAGTCCATTAGTATTACCTGGTTTGCTACCACCCTCTTATTCTTCATGAAGAATTATCTCAGATTTATTTCACAGTCCCTAAATATAGTATAATCATCTTTACAGTTTTGGTGGTTATCAAGAAACCTTCAAACCCACAGAATATTTTAAAGTCATACTGCAGGAAGCCTGGAGCAGACTTATTGCCACCTCTGTGGTGCCCAATTCATCGTTGAAACACCAAATTATGACAATTTATATGCAAACTTTTTGTTATATTCTGGTTACTGATACTAATGAAGTTGCAAGTGATTTAGGGTTCTGGTCATTTTCAAAACTCCTCTCACATCAAATATTTTAGATGTTCTCTAGCCAGCTTCCAAAAACTACCATCCTCCCTTGGCACCTTTATCAACTGAGTTATGACTGTCTTCAAGGGAATTTAAGAGACACTAAAGATTCAAACTGTGGGGCAGCATCAACAACCCTTATATCATGGACCATACTGTATTTTTAAACTACCATATGTACTCAGTATTCACAGAATCCCAGAATATGCTGAGTTGGAAGTGACCCACGAGGATCATCAAGTCCAACACTTAGCCCTGCACAGGACCACCCCCAAGAGCCACATGGTCCTGACAGCACTGTACACATATTTCTTGAACTCTTCAAAATGACAGAACTATTCAAACCACAACTGAGTATTCACTGCAAGTAGCAAGTAGCAGTATCCTTCTGCTTTGAATTTAATTTAGGGGGAAAAAAATGCAGTTAATGTTCTGTAGGTCTTGCTCCATAGATCGTGCAGGTAATTACAATCTCATTTTCTTCCAGGACCTGACAGAAGTCCAGCTGAAACACTGGCATTCTTGGTTACTTGGGAAGAGGCAAGGGCAAAGAAATAGCAACTATTTAAGAAGCTTTGCCAAAAGTGGACAGAAGAGAAATTTACCAGTGTGTAAAGGGTTGTCCTTTGTGGAAAAAAACACACTGCAGAAGTGTGTGCAGGAAGGCAGAGGTTGGGCAGAGGGGAGCATGGCTGAGGCACCTCACAAACTGACTGGCAAGGGAGACAGAGCCCTGGGGAGCAGAACCCTGCAATGCCCCCTCTCCTCCCCTGAACATCACCAAAGCCTGATGCATTACCAGGAACATGCTGATCTTCAGTGAAGTCAAGCAGCTCAGGAAAAACCCTGTCCACTTCTTTTTGTTTCTTTGTGGGTTCATGCCATGCACAAAATATGGATCTAAACTTCACATTCTAAAGGCATTTTATTAGGTCATGCAGACTGAGTGAACTCTGTTTTATTTTCAGCACCAAAGACAATGAACAATTAAACATTAAAAATTAAGCATTAAATGCAGCTCCATCTTGAATAAAATTCAGCAAAGTTACCTGACAGTCATGTTTTTCATTTCCACTCCTCCACATTAAAATTTCAACATTAATTGTCTGCCAAAAGTAAAGTCTTATTTAAGTATGAAAATTATAAGTGTTTCATTTCAAAGCTAAAGCTAACAATTCTTACAAGAAAGCCGGAAGCTCATGAAGATATAATGTACCTGGTCTAATCACATTTCCCGTTCTTGAACACATACTACATTTTAATAGCTTAAATCACCTCTAAAGGAGAAAAATAATCAATCCATACACGTCTCTGGAGCAAAGTAGAATTATTTTTAGATTGCATTTTGTGGCTAAAGCTATAATGTATTGTTCTGCTCCAAGAAAGCACTCCCTAAATGTGGCACCACATAGGTCTGCTTCAGCGAATTTACCAGCTGCTCGTTTCTGAAAGAGCTGGCATAATCACAAGGAATGAAACTCTTGAAGAGTATATTTCCTTTAAAAATTATTTTATGGCTATATCAAAGATAAAGGTCAGTAAGCAGCTGAGAAGTTCATTGAAATCTCAGGAGGATAACTATTGTACACAGCTGTCCTCTTAAAAAATCAGGAGGAGGCAGATAATGGAGTAACTGCCATATGGATGCACTTTTAAAGGACTTTAAAGAATACAGGAAAATAATTTCATGAGGGGAATCCTTATACATAGTAAAGAAATGCCACATAGGAGGTTTGTAAAACAGTCTGCTGACTAAAAAGCTGGTTTGTAAGCCTTGGGAAATTACTCTGTAAAAGAGATTCACAGGTGAATACTCATATGGGAAATATAAAAAGCAAGGGAGATAAGAAGAGAGAAAATGCAAGCCCAATCCTGTTTTATTTCAGCTCTATGCTCAGAGCAATACTAGAATATAAATGCAGGGGGCAATATGGCTTTAAGGTAGCTTCTACTTCTATGTAAAATGGACTTTGAAAGGAACAGAAGATTACATACCCTGAGAAAATAGAAACACAATCAAATGTCAGCCTCATAATCTGTGCTCTCCTGGCCCATGAAAGCCAAGCAGGAGTTGTACCAACACATCAGCACTCCCCAGCATACAGTAATGCTTCACTCATTCCCAAAAACCAATCCGCTCAGCCTGCAGCTCCTTTGGATGTGTCCAGGAGCAGCCGGTTCTTCATAAGAAGTTCCCGTTTCATATCTGACTCTCTTTAGAACTATTTTCAGCCACCTGACAGCCATTAAACCTCTTCCAATCTTTTTCTTAAGGGAAGCCAAGTCTATAAAAAACAGTGGGAGCACAGTACCAAGCATAGTAGGGCAAGGCAATTAAAGATAAATTGAAACTATGGCCTGTAGTAGACTCTATGTAAAAGCTGTGCTGACCCATTTTAATGAAAATGGGAGATAGCTGAAGAATTACATAATCTCTGTACCTCCTACTGCCTGCATGGCTTAACTTGCCAAGCATTTGTAGCTCTTGAGCTATTGTTTTCAGAATAAAGGGTGTGGGTGAGTTTTATATTCCTTCATGCCTGATAAAACATTCTCTCTCCCCTTCAAGTCATAATGCACTTTGGTTAAATCATCAGATGGACTTAATACTTTTTGTTTTCCAAGGATGCTCCTATTTCTGTGTCCTTCTAAGCTTTGCAAATGCTCTATTGCACTTCAGAGCAGATGCCAGTGTGGACCTCCACAAGCATCACTTCATTATTTCTCAATTACACAGGCCATACTTCTGAAATGGTTTGGTTAGCTTTATTATATCCATGAATTTTTTAAAGGGTTTTTAATTACATCCCCTGCTGTCTTAAGAACCCAGCCTTTGAACAGGAAACAAATTTATAAAATTAATTTCACAACAGGCTACAGCAGCAGATGTGTTTCTCAAAAGCCCAAAAACAATGTGATGTTTCTGTATATACTGTAGGAGAGCTTCAAAAGAGGATTTTGAGACATCAACATTTTAAACAGTGACCAAGGTAGGCATTGCAATCATTCTTTTATTTTAAATCTATTTTGCATATATCAGTTTTGTTAGTTATTTGCCACTGGTGAACTTTTCTTGGGTGAAAGATCTCCTTTTGCTGTGGTGGAACTAGTAAGTAAAATAGCAGAGAAAAGACCAGTATAACCACAACAAAGAGGTAACAAAGAGGGTGCATGATCCATTTGCACAGAGGAGAGTAGCCAGAGGAGTGATTTGTACTTGGGCTGTGCTGAAGATACATCCTCTGGAAAAGAATTACATTAGTTTAACATAACCATAGGTCATATGGATTTGTTTATGAAGCCACTAAACTCCAAGTACAAAAGTGGGGAATGTTGTGCAGCTACAGATGCTGGACTGCGTCATGACAAATGTGTGAACTATTTTCACCCAATTACGCAGCGTGACGTAGTCAGGAACCAAAGCATCACACCCTGAGCTCTGCTCCAAGATGATGGAGTCATGCAAACCCATCTGAAAAAAATGTGGCACTTGGCAATGAGCTGGAAAAATTGCATCTCCTGAGGAGAATCCTCCCAGAATCCTTTAAGAATCATGGGCCTAGAGTATGACAATTCAATCTTTTTACCACATACATCACACGGATTTTCATTTGCATATCATGTCAGCCACATCGTCTTGTGCCATTTTCCTTTATTTGAGAGATTTTGTCCTGATGTTCCTTTCATACGTCATCAAGATCAGCTTTCCATCACAAAACCTATAACTCACTTGAATATTTTCATTACTTGCTATAAGCAATGAAGTGCTGGAAACCAAATTCTATATGCATAGTGATTCAGGAAACTTCTGTTCAGGTGAAATTATACTATTGTTAACTTTAAAACTGAAGTATCATGGAAAATTGCTGAGTGAATATATTTTTGTGGTCTGTAAGTGGTAGTGCTTTTTTTTAGGAGTGGAAATATCCAATGATAAGGGTTTAAGTGAAGTCAGCAAAATGAATTTTCTCCTTCCAGAAAAAAAAGATAATGTAGTATAGAACACAGGAAGTAAATCAGTACCCACAGGAAAAAGCCAAGTATTGGAAAGGGAAATCTGCAAATCTGCACTAAAACTTTATAGACTTAATTAGCATGTATTCTACAGCATTGGGGACTGTCTATTCTAAAGAATTTATTTGTGTGTTGAGAACCCTCTTACTGACTTTACACCTTCTAATGTAATGCAAAAATATTTTCTTTGTTACAGTGATTACTCTAGGTGCACAGGTATGTATCTGTCCAATTTTATAGACCATTCAGTACTATATATGACCAATTCAATTCATATAATTTCAATAGTTTTTCCATTAAAAAAGCCAAAACCAAATAAAAAATGTAAGAGGGAAATCCTGTTTCCATTAAAGTTAATGAATACTTTGCTATTGTTTCCAGCACAGGTGAGATTTCCCAATAAAAGAAAACACTTACATAAACTCATTTTGATTACTTTGCAGAGTCACACAATAGAATCAGCACGGCTTTAAAGAGAAGAGAGATCTTGCAGTCATTTTTAAATTTGAACTCTGTGTGATGCTATTAAGAAAGTTTTATACATTTTCCAAGTAGCTGGGATATTTTAAGAAGAAATCAGTGAAGAAGCCAACTAAGAGGTATTAGACTCTTGTTCTATTGCCTTTCATCTTTGATAATCCAGTGATGTAAAAATAGAGTTATATAGATACAGCTACACAGTCCTAAAAATACTTCAATGCTATCAATTTCCTACAAATCCCCACTGGAGTGATGTTTCTATTGCCAATATACCCAGGTGATTGATCAGCTGACAAATTTGGGTTTCATCAAATGGGGGCATAGAAGGCAAATCATAATTTAGGTTTAATTAGGTTTAGACTGTTCTGGTGTTCCTATATATCTCAGTATCTGTCAGGTGTATATTTGTGCAGTCACTTCAATTCATCTTCCACAGGATTTTTTTCTGTGTTCCTGCAATTACAAGTGCAGCCCTCTGCTCTGAGGTGAGATATGGCAGTGTCAGTAGCAGGGGCCATGAGATGGGCAGAAAGCAGCCAGCTCAGCTACCTGAGCCGGGGGGGAGGGGACAGAATGTGTGTCAGTAATGAGCTGGGCAATCTATCTGAAGGTAATTAGGTGTGGACTTCAGTTATGCTGCTTCACCTTTTCTGTAGCTCCTAACTCCTCCCCTACAAAGCAGCAAGCTAAACTAGAAAGCACCACTCAATTGGGTGCCTCTTAATCCTATCTATAGCTGTACAGAGAAATAGCTGCAGCAACTGTGCAGCTTAGAGTGTCCCACTGAGCCCTGCCCTCAAAAACTAAAGTAACACCTGAAACTAAATCCCAGCACTAAAAGGTGACAGCAATACAAGTGTCTGGTGTGTGTTAGCAGAAGGGATAAAATATCTGAGAATGCAAAACCTGGAAGTAGTAAACCAGACAAATATACCCTGCATGTTGCTCTCCAGGTTGGCAACAGCAACTCTACAGGTCTGTTGTAAAAATTGGCATTGAATTTTAGGTACCTTGTTGCACAGGTTAACACAACTAATATAATGAAAAACAGACATGTAGACAGGGGGGCAGTCAAACAGAGGAAAAATAAGCACTAAAATAAACTTGTGGAGACCATGGAGAGGAACACTCCAGATAGGGAATATAGATATGCTAAATGTACACAGAAATATGCTTAGCAGGCTAATATGATGTTGAAAATAATACTTAGATTTAATATAAGCCAATTTCTAACAGTCAATTATGTCATTCTTATAAATCATTGTCCAAAAAGCATACTAAATAAATTTTTAAAAACTTCTTAAACCAGACTATTTTGGTAATCCTGAAAAAAGGTTTGGGTCATAGTTTCATTTACATGCAGGTAAAAGTGATGACCCAACAGGATCAGTAATTTCTCATTTATCCAGCTGAACACTATATTACTGAAGAAGTGCAAAACACCTCTGGCATTTTCTGGGAGTCTGACATCATGTGATAAATCCTACTGGGGAAAAAACATCAGATCAATTAACCATCCATAGCTCCTTATTATCTGTGTGTTTTTTCAGCTTTTTATAACAACATGAAAGCCATGAAAATGACAGGAACCATTTTATAGATATTTATGGGTAGATGGTCGCTCAAGAGAATGAACTGTTCCCTGCCGTTGAGATAATATGTCCTACATTTAGCAAAATCTACAGCTTAAACTTTTAATATTCCTACAAACACTATGCACATAGATTGTATCATGAACAATAGGAATTTTTTTATAACTGTAATAAATAAAGTATATATATTTATATATCTTATATACAAAAGAGTGTGATTGTATATATATATTTATATGTGGACACCTGTATACATTTTATTTAATTTTTTCCCAAAAAAGGAACTATTTACAGTGTCTGAGATAGAATTCAGCTGTCAGACTATTTCTGTGCTTTCTGTAAAATTTATTTCTCAATGGTTATATAAATAAAGTATCCTGTAATCTGGCTGAGTCGTTATTCAAACAGTACTTCACTGTGGACAGTTGATTTGTTCTCTTTACTGTTGTGAATTTGTTTTATTAGGGATTGGGGGACAAAGGAAGAGTTAGGGAACAGTAACCGTGTGTTGATCCCAATCAAGCTTCACTAATTCTGGATTTCTCACTCACACAAAGTTGCTGATGCCTGAAAGCCAGTAAGCAAAATGTAAGTTGTTTCATGTGTATTCTGCAAGTTGGATGACTTTCATAAAAATTAATAGAAGATACAGGCAAGGAAAATTAGCTATTAAAATGCAGAGGGAAAGGGGCTGAGTAGATAAGGGAGAACAGTCCTTTTGCCATTTTCCTGCCTTTAAAGAATGAAAACACAACCCAAGCAGCTTTAATTTGGTCCACTCTTCAATCAAGAATGTATTTATGATTAGTATAACTTTTCAATTGTTCTCTCCTATATACATTTTTACTGTACACAAGGCACTGGGGAAAACAGCTAAAGAGCCTGGAGAAAAGCTGACTGAAGAAATCTCCAAATTAATATTAATAAAATGCAAAACTATAGCAACATCTGCCTCCTTGAAATGTCTCTCATTTTCTCTTGGAGGTGTACCTGAGCAGTCCCAAGGGTTTAAAGAGGTGGAATTGTCCCTCTGCCTTCCCTGACAGCTGATTAATTTGCAGTCATTGCAACTGTTCATGTTTTTAAAACTGGCAGGTTGTGTTAAAAAAAAAAATGGGTATTTTATGCATTCAGTTTTGCTTTCACTACAGTGATTGATGGTTGATTATGGCCAGGGAAAATGAGGAATTGGGCTAAAAGATGACAGAGAGGGCACTTCATCAAGGTCTGTAAGTATCTGAACTGGGTGTGTTAAGACAATGGATCCAGGCTCTTCTCAGTGGTGCTGAACAATAGAACCAGAGGCAGAAACTGATGCCCAGGAAGTTCCACCTGAACATGGGAAAGAACTTCTTCCCTGTGCAGTGAACGAGCCCTGGAACAGATTTCCCAGAGACAGTGTGGAGTCTCTCTCACTGGAGATATTCCAGACCTGTCTGGACACAATCTTGTGCCATGTGCTCTGGGATGGCCCTGCCTGAGCAGGGAGGTTGGACCAGATGATCCCACTGTGGTCCCTTCCAAGCTGACCCATTCTGGGATTCTGCAGGAGGGTTTCAAACGCGCTGTTAGTTCACCCATGATAAGCAACAAGCAGTTTAAAAAGATAATAGAAATGGCCATGAAATATCAGTTGCATGTTTGTCATTTCTCAGAGGAACCATGATAAGGAAAATTGCTTAGGAAGCACTTTGAAACCCTCCAGTGGCAACACAAACTGTTATTACTATTATAATTTCCTTCCCTCCCGCAGGGTGGATGGGTTGGTCACTGGAGGTTAAAATGGCTCATCGAATGGGCATGCACTTGTGTCTGACTGCAGGCATGGAGAAATCTCTTCTGAAGAGCCCTGAAGATCCCTGGCTTTAGCAAGGAAACTGAGGAAGAAACTAGTGTGCTAGTGCTGCTGTGCCTGCAGCAGGCACCACAGACCCCTGGAGAAAAGCACAGCTCTGCCAAAGTCCCATGTCTTTGCTTCAACAATTGCATGGCCCCAAGAGTTGAGCCAAAGCACCCAGAAAAGAGGAAATCCAGAGAAGAGCCTCTCCCAGGACAGGTTCTCAGGCACTTTAGGCTGGGCTCAGCCACTCAAACACAGTCTCATTTTGGGTGCAGCCATTGGACTCAGCCTAGAGAACCCTCAGAGGATGACTCAGCCAGCCAGTGACAAAAGAACATAAGAAATAGGGTCAAATAATTCATCTTGTGGTTCTCCCAACCCTCACACGGTAATTTTTCCTGTTTACAGGCACCCTGCACTTGTGGGCATACACTGCCTTCCCACTGCCAGCTTGGACATAATCCTTGTTTCCCACTGGGAAAAGCAGGTTGGGATGTTCTAGCTAAAGGTCAGGTACAGATGGTGACCTGATGGAATTAAGTGACTTGGAGATATTTTGAGAGACAATGAGAGACCTCATGCTGCGAGGTAATTCAGGTCCCACAGCTGTACCCAGGCAGGCAAATAAAAGAAAGTTTCTTTGGCATTCACAAGTGTAACCCTTGGCAGCTGTTAGAGCTGGCCAATACCCTGTGTGGATGCACTAATGAAATATGTCCTGTTATTGCTAGTAACCCTGTCAGCAAGTGATTGTTCTTTAAATGCTGCAATAATATTCATGCATGAGGAGCACAACACTGAGTGGAGGTTTCACTCCTGGCCAAACTTATCCTTGCTCTGTCTTCCCTGATAAAAGAGGAGATAGAGCAGGCATTAATTGTGGCTGGTATGTCCAAGTGCTTTGGACATTAATGCAACTGCTGTCTTTGACAGAAGGAGGAATGTGACTTACGTAAGCACAAAAGAACTTATACCCTCTTGCAAACTAATAAGTGCATTGTGTGCCAAGACAGAGGCTGCAGGAAGCAGAGGTGGCAGGCATAGCTGGGACCTTCAGTGTCCTTGGCCATGCTTCTAACACGTCCTTGACCACTTATTTGTGTGCCTGGGTAAGCTAAACACATCCCAGGAAACCTGTAGCTGCGAGGATGAGTGAAGCACAACGTCGCCTAAGGACCAGAGCACAGCCTGACAGAGGTGTCCTGTGGGCACCTGCAGGACGAGCCTGGGCTGAATCCTGGCTCACTTTATGCACTATCTGCATGTGTGGGCCACTCAGGAGTTTGCACCTTCAGCAGTGAACAGGGTGCACCACAGGACAGCTCTTCTTCCATCCCCATAAACAGAGAGATTGGGAGGGAAAAGAAAAAACACTGAAACTCCACTGCAGGGTAGGAAGGGTACCATGGGTTCAAGTGGGCTTTTCTGCAGGATTCCCATATCTTCTGGTAAAAAATTGACCATCTTCAGCACTTTGCATGGAGAGCATCAATCCAAACAATGGAATAAACAGAGGACACCTTACTTAGCATTTTCCAAAGTAAGAGCGACATGCCGAGAATATCCTCATGAATAATTATTCAAGAAAAAAACAGGAAGCTTTGCCAAATGCTACACATCAGGAAGCACTTTAATCCACACAACCATAAAACCGTGCGTTTATCTCTGCTTTCATGATAACAGGCTTTCCTATGCTTTAGCAGATAAAATACATTGTTACATCTACAAAAGGATTGGTGACAGTTGTTTTGCGCTGCGTGTCCTACACTTTGTCTGACAGATCATTTCTCAAAAAGGTGCTTGATCCAGGCATTTACACAGATATAATAGTAATTCAATATTGCAAAGTGAAATTTGTTTCCCATGATTACCTCTATCATCTCAAAATTAAATGGGTTTGAAGATGAGGATTGTAACTCCCACTGTGTTATGGTTCCTCAAACAAAAAGCTGATGTAAATCTTCATCAGCTTTCCTTTTAGCAACAGAACAGAAAACTGCCACCCAGGAGCACTGCCTTTTTCCTCACTTGACCAGCTAGCTGTTGAATGAAACTTCCTATGTAATTTACTTCTGGGACACATTTGTACCAACCAAAAGGGTTAACCAAAAGTATTTTTGATCTTAAAAACCACATGTTTGGAACATCAGCGTTCTCATTAAGAAAAGAGGACTTGTAAGAAGAACCACCTAACAGAAACCTGTCCCCAGGTGACTCTAGGGCTTTGCAAGCAGAGAAGTGGTGAGAGAGATGGCAGCTGGGACCCACCAGGGCACAGGTCCTGTAGCCAGCAGGACATGGTCACTGCAGTAGGGGTTCACATGTGGTGCCACTGGCTATGCTGTGCCTCAGACCCCTGGATGGGATGCACACACTGCTGTTTGCTTTTTGATTGCCAGAGGCAGAGAGTCCTCAGGGAGGGTCCATATGCCACAGTGGGGACCCCAGGACTCTGGAGCACATTTCTTCAAATGCCATCACCACCATTGCCAACCAGGTGACACCTGCAGAAGAGGCCTGGAAGGCCTTTCCTAGTGAAAGGGAGCTTTGGAGGAGACCTGAGAGAAGCAGTTGCTCCTTTGTAACTCTTCCAAAATTTCCTTGCCAGGGAATTAAGGGAAAACAGCTTTGAGATTTCCACCCCAGGACATCAGATGGTTGCACAAGAATACATACAATGTTACAGGAAGCATATTTATATATGTATAAGCAACAGTGATTTTGTTCCTTTTTCAGCCTTTATCATAATAATGAAACTACAAAAAAATACCTGTCCTACTTAACAGCCTCTTAAGGGTGATTTAGTGTCATTACATAAGGCACTGGAGAAGTAATTAGAGCCCAAATGCTGGTACACAACTTGTAAGCCCTCTTCGAGGCCATAATTTACCAAAATAAGAAAATCCTGATGTGGGGGGAGGCTTTCCATGACACTGCTGTGACTTTGCAGTGAGTGTGATGATCCCTAGCTGCAGTTTATGGGCTTCACCGTAGGACATGATGGGGACAAGGAAGGACTGCCAGCACTGAATTATGGGAAGCTCTATTCCTGTCGCTTGCCAATACCTCCAAGTCTGAATGCAGGCCTGCCCACAAAGAGCCCTGGAACTTGGCTAGCAGGAGAAGAGGCAGCACAGGAGGGCAGCAGGAATTAGTGCAATAAGAAGTTGTCATGGTTTGGGTGAAGTGCCCCATCCCCTCAGGGTGCAGGCAGGGAGGCAGCTCTGCTGAGGGCCTGGAATTGGGGTGCATTTTACTTGGACCCAGGGAGGAGGTCATGCCAGACCTGGGCTGGCAGCTGGATGGGCTGCCCCTGCTCTCCCTGCACCGGGGAGGCTTCGCTGGGCACCAGCAAAAAGGGCACTTTCCTGCTGGCTTTGTTCTGCTGAGCAGGAAGAGTGTGTGTGTGTGGTCTCCCGGCTTATGAAACACAAGGACATTTTATTGCTCCTCAGCTTTAGTGTAACTGAATTGCAGCAGTTTTTCTGCCGTCCGGGCCAAGCGTGTCTCAACTTGCATAAAAGGAAATTAACGCTGAGGTTTTGAGCTAAAATCGTTTCTACACTAGGGCAGAACTAAAGCATTTTGATACATTCAGCTAATTGGTGCTGTAATCTAAACAGTGGGAAAGAGCTCCCTCATGTTAACCCGTGAGCAGCTAATATCCACTACAGCTCCAATTCCTTCCTCCGTGTTGGGTCTGAGTCTTCCCTCATTGAAATTTTGCCACTGGCACCTATACAGGAGGAATCCCTGAGGATTTCAGCACACATTCATTCACACCCATGAAATGCCTATGAAGCAGGGACAGGCCCTCAGCTAGGCTGAAACATTCATGAACAGACAGTCTGGAGGGAAAAGGAAGAGATTCACTTTGTTAAACCACTGCAGTTGGACTGTCTGAGCTGTGCTGAGCATTAATCAGCTTTATTTATTTTATTTCTTTATTTTGGGAAGGGCTAATGAAGCTCACCTATGCTAAGAACTACAGCAGTGAGTTATCTCTACTAAGCATATCCATCAAGCAGGGAGGGGTTTAAAGATATATAAAACCATAGCATCATTGACAGAACAAAGGGCAGGCCACGTTTTCATCTTTAATCTTATTGATTGTGGCTGTTACGGTTCTTAGAAAAGCAGTGAGATGCCAGTAACCAGCCAAACCATGTTACAGTGCTACTAAATTATCAACATGATTCTAAAAAAAATTTAATTATTTACAAATAAACCACCAAAAGTTAAAAAGCAAGGAGCTGTTTGTTTTGCAACACCACCACATACAAATTTATATCTACCCATTTCTGGGTACCATATTTGTACAGCAAGGGAAAGATCATGCAATTATACACAATCTGTTCCTGTGGAAATTTATACTAGCTGGAAAAGAAATTGCAATCATACCTCACTATGTGGGATCAGGAAAGACTCTCTCTTCAGCTGCCCCAGGGAGGAGAATAAGCCTATGCTTTCTGTAAGCCTTTAAGTTTCATCTCAGGTCCAGTACTAGCAGGAGTGTAAGTTTTCTGCAAATCATGTCTTCATCTTGTCTTGTGGCTTCTGAGGGTTTCAGCTACAAGTCAGAAGCTCACAGAAGCTCACAGAATTTGCCACCACTCTTCTGGGAAAGGAGATATTTAAACTACAGAGAAAGAGTCAAGAGTTAGAGCCCAGATCCTGTGGCCAACCCCTTGAGACAATAAGCTCCTGCACACAGAGGAGCCTGTCTCTGCTACAGCTACAGAGCTGGAGTTTCCTGAGGGATCCAGCAGCTTTGTCTAATGATTATAACCAGCTAACATATCAGTGAGGTCTTTCAGCCAGGCAAGTGTCACATAAACTGTTAGCAGTGGAGTTTGTAGTAAGATCCACACAGCACTTAGGCTATGACTGAAAACCAGAAATACAGAATGATTAGAGAAGAGTAATTACTCCTACTATCCAATAGAGATGTCATGGTGGTAGGCTGGGGCCTGCCTGGAGCTGAAAAGTGTCTTTCAAATACCCACTCTTCTCTGCATTGAGATTCCTTCCCAGCCTAGACCAGTGCTAGAGTTTTGGCATGTCTCCACTCAACACAGCTCTGGGTGGAAGTGCATGCTGGCTGATTTGGCTTTACTGCCTCCAGAAAAAGAGTACCCACTGGTTTTATCCTGGACTCGCCTCTTTCAAGTGGTAATAGAAGGGGCTATTCTAGAAGAGCCAAAGGTTGATGCCTTTGTTGCAAAATTGGAGATGAAGTTCCTGGAGGCAGAGCACAGCAATGAGGCAAGTTCTAGCCTGGCTCAGGCTGGTCACCAACAGATTACTTCAAGGCCATTTTCATGTCCTTCATCTATGATTCCTGAGTTAGGACTCAGACTGTTGAAGTGCAGCATTCAACTACTCCAGCAGCACCCCAAGAGCTAAATGCCAACCTCTCCTACACTCTTCCAAAACTCATTTCTCAGTACAAATGAGATACTCAGGCTCTACCTGGAAATTTTTGCTTTTAATACTTCAAGGTTGTTTTTGTTGTTGATCTTCTTTGAGCTACTGGTTCCTTCTACCAGTCCCTTAATTGAAACACAAAATTACTCATGTGTATCATGATCAGCTCCTAGAGACCTGTCCAGGTACAAGTGAAGTATTTGTGGCTTATCTTGGGTTGAGAGTTATCTCGAGAGTTATCTCAAGAGTTCAAAGCACTTCCTTGTTGTTACAACATTCCTAAGTCTGATCCTGTACGCTACTAAATATATTTTAGTTGTACATACTCTTACTATGTGTCATCAAACAATCTCTACCATTAATTTGGCTTTTCATAGAGATTGCACATCAGACACAAATACTATATGTCACAGACTTGGTTAAAAGGCTTTTAATCCAAGTAACTTCCACTCCACCCCACCAAGGCACAGAACACTATGGTGCCATGCTGAATGTTTCAGAGAGGAGGAGATGGTACCCATGAAAGCCACAAGTCTGACATGTGCTTTTCTGCAGGCAATAAACTTCTGTTTTGATAACTGCTCTGCAGTTGCTGAGACTGGTGTGGCCTGGACTAATTAAAAGCAGAAAGGAATTACTCCTTCTCCCATATTTGAAAGTTAGAAGAAAACTCATCTCATAATGGATTTTCAGCAGAATCTAATGCTAGTCATAGATAAAGGCCTGAGGACATGAGCCTAATTACAGAGCAGGGCTGTTTCTCCAAGATTATCAAGTGCAAAAAGAAGTCACACTGCTTGACTCTGATTGCACAAAACTGGCAAACACTGCCTCATGATCCTGAATCTGCTGACATATTTATATTATTTGTAATGTGATTTCCTATGCACTTTTTAAGTAAATTGAGAAAAGTAGCACACACAGACAGACCTAGAACTAAAAAGACTTTTAAATTCTACATTTAAAATATGAGGATACCAAGAGAAAAAGAAGAGTTTAAGTCTGTGTCGAGACCCTTAAATCACAGAGATGGGGCGACTAAAAGACGATGCAAAAAGTTTTTATTTTATCAGTCTCATGGTGGAAGGGTGAGACAAGAAAGTGTAAAATCCATGCCGTAACACTAGAAGCCGAAGTTGCAAAAGTTACACTTCCTTAAATAAACTTTTCAGCCAATTAGCATTTGACAAGCAGTTTGTTAGCATCTTTAAGCACCAATTGCTACTTGCATTATCCCACATGGGCCTTATTACAATGCGACTTCCACAATTCATTCCCATAGTGCTCTATAACCTTGTACTAGTTTTCTACATAAGATTATATTGCTACATACTAAGATTTTCACTAACTTCACTAAATGCTGAATGCATGTTTTGTTTTTTAAGGCACCTGTGTTCTAGCTTTAAAGGCTTTTGTTCAAACTACAGACTCTTCTTTGTGTTTTGTATTTCTGCTGCCTTTGCTTTTGCCACATAACAGATCCGTTCCCAAAGCTGAAGCTCGAACTTCAATTCCTGTTCAATGATATCTCTATCCCATAGTTTTCCCACATCTGCATATTTTTTCTCAACGTTAGCATAGAGATGAACAAAACTATATGGATTTTCAATCTGACTCTGAGAATTCTCTACAAACCCACTCCTCACAAGTCTGTAGGATATTCTGTGGTTGGGTTACTTTAAAAAATTTATCTGTGAAACCTTGTCTTCCTGAAGTGAAACTGTTTGGGGCTACTGGAACAGTACAGGGGGAGGACATCCTGCAGTCAGAGCCACAAAGAGGGCTGTGCTGCTTGACTGTGCCAGTGCATCCCAAGAGCAGCAAGCACTCTGCAGCCCATAATAACCCCAATGCAAGCATTGGGTCCCTTCAGTCACACTTGACCTAAAGGTGTAATTTGTGTCAGGTCACTTCCTTTGGCATTTTAGGCCATCTCCATGATGGCTGGAGTCCAAGACTGGCTTCAGGGCAGGTACTGCCAGCAGGTACATGCCAGGGCACCAAAACCACCAGCACCCAACCACCAGGTCCATTGCAGGCTCTGCCCCTCACCAGACCATGGGTAAAACTTGCACTGAGTTATAACCTTTATGCCTTTAATATTAACAGCAATGTCAATATGAGTTATCTTCAGGGTGCAAAAGGTGCAAGGAGCATCAGTCTTGCTAGGCCATAAGTTGCCACTTAGGGTGCCATTTTTTTCACTTGCCCTCCAAGCTCTCTATTAGTGTTAACTGTCTGTATCATCTGCAGCTGTGTATGGGCAGTTCTTATATTCTATTGGGTGACCATAGATTTTGTGAACTCAATCTGAAACTGAACTCTTGCTTTACTTGGTATTTATTTTTATCATTCTCATTTCCTTTTTCTGGGTATGTGACTAACAGCACATCCCTGAGTGTTAAAACTTTCCAAAAGCTGTGGTAGATTCCTTAGGAGCTCTGACAAGGGGAGCTGCACGTATTTGGTGTGTATTCAAGAGGTGAACACAGAAGAAGTATTTGACTCCTGAGGACCCCAGCTTTTAGGCATTGCAAAGATGTGTTTTTTCTCAGCCACCAAGCTGGCTGGCAGGCAGAGTGGCCAGGGCAGTTGCGTGACAGAAACCAGAACTGTTAGGCGGAACTGCAGTACTTTCAGCAGCATATCCAGGAAAAAGATAATTCCCTCAAGAAAAAGGAAAAAACCCCACAGGTTTGGCAGTTTATTGTCAGAAACTTCATCTACTAGTAATTCTGCAGTGCTATCACATACCTGTTTCCAGTTTTAAAACTTGTTAAATAACTTTCACAGTCTGCAAAATTTCCAGACCTTGGGACGTGCCATCCTCATTTTGATCATCTTAAGATGCTTGCTGAGTCAGTGAGATGGCAATCTGAAGGGAAGCTGTCGTTTCTCTGAGCCAGTGCACCCAGTATGAGTGTGTGAATGTGACTCTTTGAGGGCTCTCAGAATGAAAAAGCACAAGGATAATGTTCCAGATATTAAAAAAAAAAATAAAAATCAGGGAACCTCTCTAAAGTACTTCAAATACACGCCAAGTAGGAAAGGAACTGTTAAAACCTGGATCAAGAATATCATGGCATTGTGATATAAAAGCAAAATAAACAGAAATAAAATCCAAAAGCCAGAGCAAGGAAGATAAAAACCTGCTTCCTTGCATACATTAAAAAAGAAAAAGCCCTTTTATGAATCATCAATTGCAAAAGCTGGGAATTATTTTATCTTAGAAATAAGCTGCAAACCTTTTCTTTTTTTGTTTTTCCCCTGTACCTTCTCTTTTGGGATACTTGCTTGTTTTTCAACAATAGTGAAACTGGTAAAACCTCCCATACACAGTGACTAGTTTTCAAATGTATTATTTACTCTAAAACTATTATCCTGTCAGCTCAAGAATTGTGTGTGCAGGTTGCAAGATTAAATTCATTCATGAAATGTCTGTGACACTCACTGATCTGGAGTTCCTCAAAGAGGTCTGGGCCAAGTTACCGTTTATTTCCATAGCAACTATGTGCCAAAGAAAAGGTAAGTATTGTCAATGTGTAACGCTTGCTAAAAGTTAGAGTCATCATAAAGAACTGCTGGGAGGGGCATTGCCGGAGTCTCCTAATGAGACATCTCTTACTTTACCTCAGCATTAAATAGGAGTTTGTGTTTTACTTCTTTCTGGGGGGGTTTTCATGTTCATGAATTTGTCTAGTCACTTTTTAAATCAATGTAAACTTTTAGTACTTCACATGTCCCCATGTCTGGGTTCTACAGCTGAGCTGCTGCCTAGTGATTATTTTGGATGCTTCTTCTTATTTTAGAAGAGCAAAGTTATCCTTGCTTATTGATCTTTATCCCATACATGATTTTACAGCTCTTTTTCATATTTCCTCTGAGTCAACATTTTTCATAGCTAGAGTCCTTCCATGTTTGGTGGTGGGGTTTTTTTTGTTTTTTGGGGTTTTTTTGTATTGAGCCTATTTCACCCACAGTTGTCCTTGTCATTCAACAGTACTCCTTTATAAATACATACATATATATATATATATGTACACACACTGATATGAAGGCTAAAAAATGTCCACAGCCTTCATGATACTGTAGCCTGATACAGTTTTATGTGTCTTTCTCCCTCCCTTCCCTAGTAATATGCTTCACACTGGCGGCCATTCAGCACTGTGTTGATGTTCCTTCAGAATTTGCTATTATAACTTCAGAATCTCTGTACTAGCTGATAATAGCTTCTTCAGAG
Source organism: Chaetops frenatus (assembly GCA_013400775.1). Lineage (NCBI taxonomy): Eukaryota > Metazoa > Chordata > Aves > Passeriformes > Picathartidae > Chaetops > Chaetops frenatus. The sequence continues at coordinate 622,087 of VZTR01015517.1, forward strand.
TCTGCAATCAAATATATTAAATTAGAATTCCTCTTGTGAACTCTTTACATTTTCATACTTTCTGCTTCCCCAAACTGCCATGTTACTCAGTATCACAAGATGTTACAGCAGCTCTTCAAACTTGGCTAGCTTTTGTTTTTAACACAAAGAAGAGTTCAGTACAGTCACTGAACTTTGTCACTCCGTATTCCATTCATTTGTGAATGTAATGAAAAGCTGGGCTCATCAGACATGTCCCCATAGGACCACAGTGTTAAGTTCCCTCTGGAGAGAAAAGCAATTTCTTTTAATTGGCAGCCTACCCATGTCACCACTGTCCATCTCATCCCAATCTTAACTTCTTGGAGACCCTTTGGTGAATGATCTTTTCAAGTGACTTTCAGGAATCCAAGGAGACCACATCAGCTGTATCTCCCATATCAGCATGCCTGTTCACTCCTTCAGAGAACTCTGATAGATTTATGAGAAATCCATTACCTTTACAAGGTAATGAATCTTTCTCAATGTTGTATATTTGCCTACATAACCAATAATTCTTTTATTGATGTCTAAAACCAGTCTGTAATCTTCTAAAACTTCTGAAACTCCGTTCAACGTCAGGCAGCATCATTTGTTACATTTCCTTTCCTCTGTTATCCAGGTTACTGGTTGAAGGTGAGAAACAAATGGCTGCACACTAAATTAGTAGTTCACTTGCATCCGTTTCGAGCTCTCAGGTGAAAAATATGGTCCTGCTGGTTAACAGAGTTAACTCTCTGTTAACTCTCCATGCAGTGGCCATTTAGAGCATTTTGATCTTTCATGAGTTTGCCATTGCCAAGGTTCAGTTCTCCAAAACTGCTTCAGGCCAGGACATTTTCAAGTCATTCTTCCACTCCTATAAAATTAACTGAAATGAGAGTTGTGAAAAGGTCAGGAGAGTAGCATAAAGTCATACCAACCTGTCACTTAAAGATCATGTCGGAATGCTCATTTAAATGCTGGACATTCAAAACCTCTTGATTTAACTTCCCATGGCACTTCTTGGAAAGCTCTGGGGATCAGCAGGAGAGAAAAGCACGAGCCTGTGTTCACAACTGCCTCTTTTCCTTTTCAGTTGTGTTTGTTTTCCTGTCTAGAGTCAGACCTGTCCTGATTCAAAAGGAATGAACAAAAAAGATAGATCATGGCACATAGGCATGCTTTTCTCAATTAGGATGAGCCATCAAGAAATGAAAGTTTCTGTAACAAAGGCTTTTAGACACTAGGGCTTTTTATGCATTGCTCACATATAATTTAGCAATGAGTAGTTACTGATTTAGTTAGGCAGTTGTGGACCCAATTATCCAATTACTGCAACTGGCACACAAACAGGGTAATTGTACAGAGAGTGCACTCACGTACCTGGCATTAGTGCTTTTGTGAGCCTGGTGTCACCCTTCCAGTGCTGTACCAGAGCAGGGACGTTTCATCTTGCTTATTAACACCTCTGTCCTTGGGGAAGTTTTAGCATGTGATCTGGGGAGAAAACATTCTGGGTTTTCACAGAAGGCAGCTAACAGCTGAACTACCACAAGATAGGTGGCAACCAGGAGCTTTAATTCTTGCAAATTCAAATGACATTGAAGTTAAATTTGCTATCTGCTCTGAGCTTCCCCTTCTCAAAGTTCTTTCTTGTGATAATTCTATTCCTTATAGATGTTGAAAAGTCATAGCAGCCTCATTAGCCAGAAATTTGCATGTAACTGAAAAAAATTCACAGTGAAAACTGAATTTTCTGCTTCGCCTTAACAGAATATTAGTTTAGAGCATGCCACAAAATACAAACCCAGATCTGGCTCAAAATAAGTTTCAGCGTTCTTCATGTTATTCCTCTTGACACTTGGGTTTGGCTTGAGAAGGAAGAGGTGCATCCATCAAGTCTGTGCCTGTGCAACAGCGGTATAAACAATTAGGCAAATTTTTCTTCAAGATATGAGTTCATGTGGAAAGCTAAATAAGAAGAATAGGTTGTTTGGGCACTTGCAAATAAATCAGATCAGAATGTCATTCCAAGTGGAAGTGAGGTACATATTCTTCCACAAACTGAAGCAATGCATTTCCCTTCACACTTACACTTCTGACTGTGAATTGTTGTGTGGGAGGTCTAATGACTTGGGACAATTACTGAATAAAATGGCACTGCAAGAAAGGAGATATTCTTCGTGGGATGCAGCACAGGTAAAATCACAGATTGTTCTAAACTGCTTGTATAGGATGTACCTTTATAAGCAGAAAATATAAGTGTATTTTTGCCTTGATACAATATTCTTAGAGTGTTCATCTTTTCCCCATTAGTCTCTTGGATTCCCACAGTGCACAGCTCCCTTCCATTGGTCCCTTATCCTAAAAAGTAGTTGATCAAAATCCAGACCGTGTTTATCTTGCTGGAGGCAATTAGTTGGGACCAGCTGTCAAAGCCACAGCCAGTTCCTAGCACATGTGTGCAGCCTGTCAGCAGGCACAGTAACAGCATATGCCTTCCAGAAGATAATGACACTGATCTTAAACTGAGATCAGGTTTTGTTGGGTAGAATAACACATGGAGAACCAGATTACACCATAACCAAATACTATGGTATTTCAATAAAGGATTCAACTTCAGGCCTATTTTCTGTTTTGTAGACTGTTAGCACAGCAGCTGCTTGTAATATAAGCTCAGTTTATCTACGCCCTCCCAGTACTTAGAGGTTTGAAACTCCTTTTGAATTTACTGTCATCTCTATTTTTAAAAGCTCATTTATCAGATAAGCACAGCTGAAAGACCAAGAAACCTCTAGGCTTTGAATGGATGGATTAGATTAAAGTGTTGGGCACAAGAAGTGAAGATTTTTTCCAATTATGCAACTTCCCCTGCACATCAGTGTTTTCAACACTCTGGCATATTTAGAAACTGTTTTGTTGCAATATTATTGGAAACAGTAGTTAAGTGTTACTTATGAAAGAAAAGCAAAATAATGTTACCTGGTTTTGAGCCAGAGCTGTCTACCTCCTACTGAATGAGAACTACCAAATAATAAAAAGCCCTTTGAAACCTATAAAAATACTCCTGTGTTAATTATGTTTTACATCAAACTTTTGTATTTCCCAATAAATTCATGATGTAAAATTGATAAAGAATAAATGAAGATTAAGTTCACAGTGATTACTAAGTACAGGTCAGAGATGGGAATATTTCATTCCAGGAACAATTATCAGGATTGAGAAACTTTGTATCTGAGTTGGGATACATTTCTGGGGATGAGATTTACTCCCTTGCACTCTCAAACAGGCTGCCTCCTCCAGAGAGGCTGCAACAGCCCCAGAAAGGAACTGCAAAGACCAGAAGATTTTCTGTGAAAGTGTCTTTAGGAAGAGAAAGTGTTATTAGACCTGACATGACTGAAGCAACTTACTGGGAAACTGAGACAACCATCTGGGAGGGAAGTCCCAACCCAATTCAGTGATCTCTTCTGAAACTGGGAAGTAGAAGAAAAGCAACAACAAATTGCTAAAGCTTTGAGCCACTGGTAACTGCATTACCTTGCAATGAACAGGGACCTAATTAAAAGCAGACGAGGTAATGTCTTGGAAAGAAGCAGCATGAGGAGGACTTTTCTCTTTTCTGAATCACTGGTGTCTGAAGCTGAATTTGGATGAGTAGATGTGTTTTCTGCCTGTGCATCATTTTGAGTGTTAACTTTGTTTAAACCAATGCAAAACTCCTGAGCAGCAGAAGAGCTTGGATTTTGTTGTTTGCTTTTGAATTGCTGAGTTCTAGCCTACAGATGTGATAGCCTCTCTAATAGAGGCTGTCCCTTTCTTTAGAGAAGGGAAACAGAGCTGGATGCTCACAAGTGGGGTAATTTTTAAGCTATCTCCACATTAAATCTTCTAAAACTATCACAGCAGAAGAGGCAAGATCATAGCAACCTCTCTTCTTTGGATAGCCCTCTGTGAAGGGCAAGACAGAGAAGAATATAAGCAAGAGAAAAAAATAGCATTAAAGGAAAATTTTGAGCAGATTACGAAAATTATCCAAGTAATTTCTTAAATGAAAGTAATCCTTGACTATGAGCCGCAGAGGTTGCAAGTAGATGAGATTTTTGGGTAGAGAATTCCTCTTACTAATCAGAAAGAGAAGCTCTGTGCAAGCAATCTAAAAAGAGAATAATAGTATTAGTCACTCCTCATGCTCTGGGATTAACTTCTTTCAAAACACTGATTACAGCTCTAAGTACAGCCCAAAACTGGAATTTATAAATCAGACAAGAAAGTGGCATTTTTAGTAGCTCCGTTTCAGATCCCAGCCATTCTCTTTCTGCATAACCAAGATCAGCTTTTGTAAGCTTATGAAGTTCTACCATATATAGTTACTCATCCTATATGGTGAATCTTCCCTGTAAATCACATTGTGCTTCAGCCAATTTCACAGTTTATTGCCTAGGACTGGAATCTGTGTAGGGTATGGCAGCCAAAGAACCAGCCCTGGCCACTGCAGACCTCAGTGAAATGTCTTTATTTGGCTTATAAATCACATCAGGCATCTGCATACTGAGGCCAGGCTTAAAACATTTGAGCATGTGTCTCTTTTGCCTCCTTTCCTGTGTTTGCCCTCCCAGCAAAGGGTGAACAGGAACAGTGAAGCCTGACCAGCCATTTCCATGTGCCACCCTTGGAAACCCTTGGCACTTGGCCAGGGCAAATCAGTTTTCAGCTCTGAATACTCAAGGTCACTGATAGCTAAGCAATAAATCATGTCATAAGAAGATGCTGAGCCCCTGACTAATACACCTGAAGAGAACAACACAGAAGATCCATATTTGGAAAAACACAGGAGGAATTAAAAAGCAGAAGGAAGGAAGATTGTCAGTCAGTGGACTACCTTCAGAAGACGCTTAGTCTGATTTTTTTTTAATGATAGCCTGTAATTTTAAGCACATTAAACCTAAAGTAGAAAAATACCATAGATTCCTTATTTAACAGGCTCATGTTTTCTCTGGATTCTCAAGGAACTAAGTTGCAAAGTCAGGTCCTGCCTGGTTCATCTCTAGATATCTGGAGGTTATACACTGCAGGTGTCCAGAGCCACTTCCAGAGTCTCAGGAAGATGAGTTTGTCTCAGAAAACCTTCTCCCCTTCTCTCTTTGCCTTTTCTTTCTTGTGTCTGAATATGTGTGATGAATCATGGCATCCCTAGGCACAACTCTGAGAAGGGGCATGTTTATCCTGCAGAATTCACATAACTTTAAGCTCTTGCCCAAATTAAATGTTTAACCACTGCTTAGCTCATACCCTGCCAAATAAAGGCACAAGGACTAATAACCCCAGTGCTCAGTGGTTATGAAACCGTGTGGTCAGACTAACAAAGCAAGTGCTCATCCTGTGCTGAATCTGAAGAAGCAAGTTGAAAATTTTTGACATGGATGATGTCACTAGAAAAGATCTAACAAAATTTCAGACTTAAACATTAGGAGACCAAAGTTCTTTAATAATTACATTTCATTACAGTCATTCAGAATGTACAGCAGATAGCTGAGGTGAAAGTGAATTTATTTCAGTATATACACAGACACTGTATCATCCCTATGTTCATTAAAAGCAATACTGTCAAAGAATATGTAAATTGCCTAAGCACAGCAAGATGGAAAATAGTAATGTTGAGGTTATACATTCAATCTTAAATGAGTCCCTTTCACTGTTTCTTAACAGGTAATATTCTCTCCATTTCTCTACTTACTCCAGTATATCAAATAATTTATTTTATATTGCCACCTAGCCCCAAAGGAGCCATTCTTCCTTTAATTGTTTCTCAAAGAAGTTATTAATGTGTCAATAGATGCCTTAATATTAATATTAAGCAGAATTTTTTTAAAAAGGAACAGACATCATCTCCTCTTTTATATTGTCTCCTCTTTCCTCTGTTTAAATTACAACTCTGCTAATTATGGCCCAAATTAAATGTTTTTCTTTGAAATATGCATAGCTGAATTAGGGTCCAGCTCAGTTCCTATTCAAACCTAGTGACGCAAATGAAAGGGAAAATGAGACATTGTGGTATCTTTCATTCCCAGCCTCAGCTTCTTTTTTTCTCTTCCTTCTTAGATTCACTACACATTTATCTTGGTTTCTGAAGGAGATGGGGATTATCTGACCACATTGTCAGTCTGCTCACCTTCACTTTTGAACCCTCTAGCTTAATGTACTTTAACTTGAGAGAGCTCCTGATCTCCAAAAGATTATATTTCTGTGCATTCTGGGAAATAGCAGAGAAGAGACAGCCAGATCAGTCATCCCTCTAGGAGAAAGGTGGCAGTGTGAGGTGGGTTGTTACTCCCCCCCCCGTTTTGCCAGGCTGCAATCCCTCTAGCAAAGGCAGCACTTAGGAAGCACGGATAGCAACATTGATAGCTGGGTATTACAGAACACACAGAAGGATGAGTCAGGAGGAGTGTGATAGGAGCCTGAGGCAGGTCGGCTGCCGGCCTGGAAATTAAGATTGACAAGTGACAACTCACAAACTGGACGTTCTGTTGTTTTGTGGAGCTTTGGGGGTTCTTTGTTTGTTTGTTTGTTTGTTTTTTGAGGAGGAGGGGTCAGTTTGACCATGACTTGCAGTCCTTATGAAGCTCTGAAGAGGAATCCACATAAGTCAGGCAAGCATTTGCCTGAGCTAAATCTTAGCAGAAACTTTGGGACTTGGCCCAGTGGCTGTAAGAGCTCACTTCCTCACAGCATTTCCTCCCCAGATGGCAAATGAGTATTTCACCAGGGTACCAGCTTATCTCACCTAGGCCAGCTGTGAAAGCTCATAACACATCCAGCTTCTGTAAGTACTATTTCACCTGATGTTGGATTTTTCCCTCTTCCCTCACTGACAAATTGAGAAAACCTTTCATTTCTGTTTCAGAAATATTAAACACCAAATCCTAGGTCTTAAAGGAAGCTGCTATATGTAATGCCTTATAAACATAAAAGTAGGACAAGAGACATGAAAATCAAATCCCATGGCCCACTCAGTTGCAGGAATTTCTTTCATTATAATAACCAGTGCAGCTAACATAGCTCAGCTACATCTAAAATTGTTCACATGCCTGCTCCATTTTCTTCTTCACAGCAGCTTTGCTATTAAAAAAAACTAATTTAAAAATGTTTTGTCCATATACTGATCCCACAATTACACTGGCCAGCTTCTCCAGCACCTTCAGATAAACCCTTCCCAGCCCTACCCTCTGGTATTGAGTACATCCAACTTCTTTCAAGTCTCTAACTTGTTTGATCTCTCCCCACTGAGGAAGGGCTGTCCCTCTCTGTCCCACATCATGCCAGTTCCAAGCTTTTTTTTGTGAATACTGAGGCAGGAAGTCACTGAATACTTAAGCCTTTTTTGCTCCATTGTTACTTGCACTTCTCCATCCATCACTGGGTCCTGAATTCATTTTGAAACCAACATTCCCAGAGTCTCTGCTCCTCAGTAGTTTTAGCTCCATCTGGGCTTTGGCCTTCCTAATTTTGACCCTAGGTTTCTAACACTGCTCCATCTATACAGCCTGTGCTTGTTTCTACATCCTCTTCACTTCCTTTTTGTGAGCAAGTTCAATGAGAACCTCTGCAACTAGCCATGCAGACCTTCTCCAGAAATTCAGTCTTCCCACATGGTGGGAATCATTCCTGAGCTCTCAGTAAGTTACCTTTAGAAACCAACCAGCTTTCCTGGGCACTCTTCCCCTTCACAGCAGCTCCCAAAGGGATCATGCCAGGCAAACCTTGAACCAGACCCTGCTTGCTTCCCAAAGACCAGGGTTCTCTGCTCACCTTCCAGCCTTCCTCTGTGCCCCAACCTCCAGCATCTTGTCACTGCATGCTGGGCTGCCCTGTGTGACCAGAGCTGCCACCAGCTCTTCCCTGCTTGTGAGGAGTAGGTGGAGTCAATCAGTGGGGTTCTGTCAAACCATCACCCCGAGGAGGAGAGACTGCCAGCAGGATCATGCTGGTTTGGAGCTTGTGCCTGTTCCCAAGGAGTGAGCACCTTTCTGCCTCGGGAGAGCGATGTCTGTCAGTGCCACCACACACTGCCAGCCACAGACATTATTAAACTTCATTAGAATCTTCCATAAGAGTTGCCTCGAAGAGGCGAGCTGATCCTCTATTTTTAGATAAGTGACAGCTTTTCTATCAATTACAGTGATACTTAATACAAATCTGGACTTTGGAACTCCTTTCTGAAAATAAGAGGAATATCAACTCAAATTACTGCTTATCGATTGAGGATGTAATTATTTCATGTGAAATAGAGCTTCCCAGTTTGTTTTCATTTTTAATTATTTTATGGCATCACAACCACATGCTTACCATGCTCCAGTCAAAGACTTCTTGTGTTTAAATTTTGATACGGGATCTGAGTCTTAGAAGGGGATTCTGGCAGTTAAAAAACCAAAATAGTATTGTACCAAGATTTTTTTTAAGAGTTAATTAAGAAAATGACCATGTCTGTACTTTAGCACTTTATGAAGCACAACTACACTTTGCTCAATATACGATTATGAAACATTGTTTTGTAAAAGCAAATATATATTTGAATGCATTGTGGGGGAAGGGAAAAGTTTGCAGCATAGTGGTAAATGGAGTCTTATGTCCCCAATAGCTTGTCAGAAAAATCTCACTCAAAGATAAAATGGCATAATTATGGGGAAAAGAAGATATATTGGTTTGGCACTGGCACATTGCCAGGCTGAGTGGCTAGACCAGTACAGTCTGCACCAGTGAGACATGACCTTAATACCATGTTGCACTTTAATAATGTTTTTATAGCAGCTGGAATCTTCAATGTTGAAATTTAGATCCAAAACCATAAAACATGATGAAAAAAAGGGGTTACCTTTGAGACTTTTCTCATCTGAAAGATTTTAAGACTACTTTTTCTACAGGAGAAAATGATAACAGCTCTGTCAGAGCTGCTGAGTGTGGTACATGTGTTTTAGGAGGTTTTAGTCTGCAAAGGCACAAAGTGTTGGTTTAATTGTTACCATCTATATTCTTCCTTTCCTATGCCATTCTTTTTGATCCTTGAGATTCACACTGCAGATTGTCACTACCAGAAACTCCAATTTTAGCATCAGAGATCCTAAAATGAGATCCTTATTCCTGGGGCTGAAGAACACACTGAAGATGGACAGAAATGCCAATAATTCTCAGGAACAGCTATCACAGAAATTTAGGAACAGACAATTTGGACCATCTAGTCCAATATTTTTTATTCCAGTCATATGTATCAGCCACCAGTAAGGTTTTCTTTCAGACCTCAGAAGCTGTGTGGTTCTTTGCTGCCTTTGTTGCAGTAGAGTGAAACTCTGCAGTCCTTAACTATTTTGAGTTTTAAGTACCATGTAGAAAATAAAATATTTTTTCCCTAATGTTTTATTCAAGGTTCTCGGTTAATAGTGTTTGCTAGGCCACCTCTGTAATGTAATCTCTGTTCACAATGCATTATTTCTTATTCCCTATCTTGCCCTAGTTGTCTTTACCTTATCAGGTTTGCATGTTGGCACTCACGCCTAAGTACCTGAATGCTACCAGCAGGAACTTGATTCTAGTATCTACATGAGCATATTATCTTCTCACTCATATATAATCACTCACCCCTCCCCAGAAAGCCATTCATATTTCAATTTTAGTTTAGCTTTATTTTTTTCTGGTTTGGGCACTTGCTCTATCTGCCCAAGTACAAAAGTTAGAGACTGACCCAGGAGTGATGGACTGGATGGAATTTCCCAGTGCATCAAGTTCTACCTATCCGATATTACTGGCAAACAGCCTGCAACTTCCTCTTTATAAATTGACCAACTTCTGGCTTAAAACTATTTCGATTCTGTCCTCCCTTATTTCCACTGTAGTTTCAAAGCAACCAAAACCTTATTGCTCTGATAGTTATAAACCATCCCAGCTTTCAATCTAGTTCTATTCAAAGACAATTTATACTCATTAGTTCCTGTGCCAGTATTGTTCTTGAGCATAAGTGGCTCTTTTCCTTCCAGGTGTTTTACCTGTTTAACATTCATAGAGAGTAACCAGGTCCTCTTTTGGCTTTTGCTTTTCTAAGCTGAGCAAGCTCTCCAGTCTAAAACACTTTCCATTATTGTCATCAATTCTCTGCACCTGTTCCACTCTGAATTCCCTCTCCCTCAGTCACTGGTGCTCAGAAGTGCACACAATACTCCAGATAAGGTTTTGGCAGAGTCGTTTACTCCTGCATGAATATGTCTTTTTTTCCCTACAATTACTTCAATTGACAAATCTAAGCACTGTGCTTCAAGGCAGCTTCTCATTAGTAGCTCATAGTCTGATTCTGATCAGCTAATACAGCCCAAAGCACTCATCCTCTCCATCATTTCCACCTGGCATTCTCACAACACCTTCTCCAAGATATTTCTGCAGGAATGGTTTAATTCATGTAATGTTTGCAATTTGGATATTAGTGGTCAGGCTCATCAACTTTATCTGTCGAAGGCAATTTAGATAGGTAAGTTCCACTCTGCAATTCATCCCATATATCTCAAATAGATTTCTAGTACAAATTTGGTGTCTCCACCCAAAGGTCACGCAGACTCTGGGACACATGGGCCATATTCCCATGTAAGTATTCAGCCCTTGCCTAAGACCTTGGGGCCATTTTGTCACATGCTGGCCCTCTAAGTCCCATGTCCTCCACCATCTTCCCAGTTCTCTCTGAGCTTACACCATCCCTGGCCAACTCAAACATGTGAAAACCAAAGCTCCCACACTGACAATCAGGTTCATCCACTCTGTGTAAATACTGAAACCCTCAGCCATGAATTACCCAACACCAAAGAGATACATAAGATATGTTTTCACAGAAACCAGTTGGGATTGAGAAGGATGAACTGGAAGACAGCAACAGGGCTTGGAAGGGATGTGAGGAAGAAGACAAGGACTGGACTACTGCTCACTCTCCTGGAACAGTTGTATGGACAAACCTGAGACGCTTTAGGGTTTGATGAATCAGAGAAAGCACAGACTATGGGACAGCTCCAGCCATGGCTGCAGGAGGGGTAAGGAAAACACTTTGTCCTAGATATCAAAGAAACAATTGAAACTCACTACCATGGCCTTTCTCACTCAGAAATATTAAAGATGAAAATGTTTATTGGCATTGCTTTATGATATAAGCAGGCCTTTTTTTCCAGGATAATTTCTCAGATGATTACTGAGTATAGCATGGGAAGGCCAATCAGGACCAGAGCAGTGTTTGGGAAACAGCCTTTGACTACATTTGCCTTTGTTTTCTCATTTTTTGAAAGGGGTAAAGCCAGAACAGACATGGGACAAGCCCAGACTCTGCCAGCTATGGTCTCTTTCTCACATCGGCATTGCCCTAGTGACAAGAATTCAGGGTGGTGAGAAGGTCTGTGTGTGAGTAGCAGCCTGAAACATGGGCCTTGCCAGTGGCTGCCCAGGGTGTTGAAAAGCTTGGTAGAGGCTTGCCTACAAGAAAAGTCATAATTTGTTGTTCCATTCGAGAAAGCACTGTCTGAGTGCTCTCAGATACCATGCTGAGCTTGATTTCAAGTGACTAATATTTTTCCTCACACTTTCAGGTTCATCTTCAGCCAGTGACACAATATACAACTACAGGTAAGCTACATGTGTACCATCTTTCTATTGTTGGTGTGTTTCAAAGACTGTTAGAAGCTAACAGCATGTCTCAATATTACAAAATTGCCAGTGATAATGTCCACATTCTACTTTAAAATTTTCAGACAATGAAGTTTAGCTGCCTCACCATAAAAATGTGCTAGAGATGTGCTAGAAGAACCAACATTTCTCAACCTTAATAAACCCTGCTCCTCCATCCTAGAAAAGTTTTTTTGAAAGTATGTCTTCTCAATGCCTCTGAAAAATAGGGCATCAGATATGTTTCAAAAAGCAATACAAATTCATAAAACTGGGATTGCTCTGTATTTTTTATTCTCTCATAGTCCATGCATCCACCTGGCACTTAATGCATCATAACTGCTATAATAAGCATGTCAATGCATGCATCTATTTAATTTTGGCAAGTTCTTGATTGCAGTCTTTTGTATGGAGGCAGTTGCAGATAGGAATTGTGACAGACAGTAAATCTAACTGACTTTGAATTGGCAACAATAGCTGTAATGAAGATTTGCATTTTTAAAGGCGTGTAATTAACACCAGTATTAGCTTCTTCCTCCAGCTAAAAAGTCAAGCTGAACTACCTTTTGCTGAACTTCTGTTGGGTTTTTGTATTTCTTTTGCTTTGCTGACAAGTATAAAGCATGCAGATCAGCTGCTGCCCAGGTACTGTTTTAAATATTGCATAACAAATGGTTAGCCCTCGAGAGAGAAAACACAGGACAAATGGGTAGATGTGCTGGGAACCAACGGATGGAACAAATACATAGCTTATTTCAAGGTCTGATCTGAGACATTACCCTTAGAAAACTTGGGGTTTACTGTTTTCTATGGCAAAATTACACAATGCATAAGCAAGAAGAATTTTCCTTCCATAGTTTCTTCACTTCTATTGTATTTCATATGCACATTCACCTAATGCATACAATATCAAACAGAAAAATAGCTTTGGTGTCCTTTATGTTGCCTTAGCTTTTAGACTCTCAGTTTTTACACATCCCTATGAAGGCATGACATTCAACACCAGAAAATACATAACAGAACAATATTATGGTAGACAAAGTACTAATGATAATGGTTTTGAACAACTTAAAAACCACATATCAATTAGTAAGTCTGATTTCCCAATTTTTGTGATACTGTTTACTTATTATTTCTATTTTTTTCCAGATATTGTTCCTTTAGCTAGAATCTCTTTCAGCTTGTTTAACAAGCTCAATAATTGCCAGTAGTAACACTGAAGAATGCTTTACTTGAGCTTTTTCTGGGCCAGACCCTGAGGTTTCTATCCGAAGTTTACTCAGTTCTCTTCCAAACAAAATTTCCATGAGATTTCATTGGTCCTTGCCTTTTGAAAGCTACAAGTATAAGCTGTTTTACAGGGTGCAGAGCAGTTTATGTGAAGAATTCATCAAACCATATGGAGAGTTAAAAAGCAAGACTAAGCATGAACCTTGTAGATGCCACTGTGGGATGTGAGATGTAGTCTCTCCCAGTCTTGTTTATGACACAGCAGGGAAATTTTGGTTCTCTAAGTTAAACTTCTTCACATGTCTTTTAAATGCATGGTGTTACACCAGAAAGCTGTTTTGAAAGCTCCTAATTTGAAGGATGCTATGCAGCAATCCTCTATGACTGGGTGAACTGTGCCATTTTAAAATAAAACTTTAAAAGCCAGATTGAGTTTTGCTCCTGTAGGTATTTATTTGAATTATGATTACAGTTTCAATGGGAAAATAATTATATTAATTGTCTAATCAGAGAGTCAATGAATATTCTCAGCTGGAAGAGATTATCTTTCCATATACTTCATATTCAAATCAAATGCTGCCATTAGTTTTCAGTTTATTTATAAGAAAGGACATTCTACAATTAAAATTAATCTCTAGGAGGAGACTTATAAAAGAGTGGATTCACTAAGAGGAAAACATGCTTGACCTATCTGACATCCTTGTATGGCACAATTAGCCAGGTATATGAGGGAAGAGCAGTGGATGTCATCTACCTTGACTTCTACTTTGAGGGTGGCAAAGCACTGGAATATCTCCCTCTCTGGAGATAACTGAAACTTGCCTGTGCACAGTCCTGTGCAGCCAGCTCCAGATGAACTTGCTTTAACAGGAGAGTTGGACCAGATGACCCCACTGTGGTCCCTTCCAACTCCAACCTTTCTGGGATTCTGTAATTCTGGGATTTTGTGGGTATTGTTAGTGTCTTTATAACATCAATTCATAGAATAACATGATTTTTTTTTCCTACAGAAATGTACACACATGATTAAAAGTGTGAAAAATAGAAAAACTATTTGTTGAGTCCACGAGAATTTAGAAATATGCCAGCATGTTTTTCTTCTGCATCCATTCAACAAAAGGGTGAAAAACCAGAAAGGAGTAGCTTCCAACCTAAACTTTAGAAGGAGAAACTAAAAACAAACATGCTAAAGGCAGAAAATTAGATTAGATCTGATATGAAATAACTTCTAAGGCTTACAGGAAAATAAACTGAAACTAAGGCAATGCTACTTAAACATCCTGAGGAAAACCACACAAATGAAACAATCTCTATATTTTTGTTTATTCTTATTTCATGTGTGTGCTGTTTATTGCTCTGAATACATAGAGCCATTCATGGCATTCAAATATACCTTATCTTTTGATTATGGACACAACTCCATTCTGCTTAGGTGAGTCAGTAGAATCCCTGAAAGATGCTAAGTGGTCAGAAAAGCTAGAGCCCCTTTCATCTTCTGCCAGCAGAGGATCTGGTCCCTGGATACTTACTTACAAAAGGAGAGCCAAAAAAAGTATGCTGTCAGGAAAAGCCTCCATTTGCTGCTACTTTGCTCATCCAAACTAAACTGCAACTCTTTTTCCCCAAAATGTGCATAAAATATGTCAAGTAGAAATCAAAAATAGTATTTGTAAACAGGAGTAATTCTGCCCAACCTTGCAGCTATATGAGAAAAAAAGATGTAAAATGGACAAAAGAGGGTCCATTTGCACAGAGTGTGTCCATTTGCACACTCCTTTTCCACAAGACATTTTGACTTAATCTTGCAGAGATATTATGGGGCAAGGCAGGAAGGGAAAATAAAAGCAACTGAGCAGTGGATCTGCAGCCAAACCATCCCTTGCTGGCGCCACTGGCACTGTGCCAGCCGAGGTGAAGGTAACAATTCAACTATCCCACACAACCAACAGCCAGACCAACACTGTGGCCTGGTATGGAAGAAGAAGACTCTTCAGCAGGACAACTCTGCAAAAATCTTACGTGTTACTGCTTTAGACAACATCTTCCATATGATAACAAAGTGCAAAATTATTTCAGTCTTCATTTCCATTTTCCTTCATGAATAGGAGTACCTGTACCTGCTACAAAGAAGGCAGATATTTAAAGACCCAAACTCATGGCCAAAATATATGAAATAAGCATAACTACCCACTTCAGACCTAACAAGTGAGTCAGCAGTCAGATTCTATTTCCCATGTTGAAGTCAGAAAACAAATTAAGCTGACAGCATGCCTCTAATGGTGATGACATCACTGAAGGCAGAGTTATTTTCACTCTCTACAGCACCAGTAAAGGAGAAGCATAGAAGAGAGAAAGGGAAACTTAACTTTTTACTCATGCCTAGTCCTAATATATTTGCTTTGCACCCCTTTGTCAAGTTAGGTATTTTTTTGCTATTGCTATTCTGTGTTTAAAAGTATATATGCATTTTTCAAAAGCTTGTAACAGTATAAAAGATTTTTCTTTTTTCCTTTAGGAAGCACCAAAACATAAAATTTACAGCAATTTTAGCCTTGTATGAAGTGGGAACAAGTCCTCCAAATGCTTTCAAATCACACCTAAATAAAACAGAGAAGAGTCTAAACCATTTGCCAAAATGTTCAAAAGTGACCTTATATGAAGCCTGTCAGTCTTCAGATGCCCAACCTGTGAGTCCCACAGGACAGTACAAAATGTGGCTGTACATCTGCAAAAATACCTCTCTCAACTGCACAGCTTTGTTTTAAAGTGGAGGTGGAAAAGCTTCTGCTTTTTGACAGTACAAAAACTGTGCTTTGAAGAGTTTTCTAACTTGGAAAAAAAAGACTTTCTGGGACAGCAGCTGAGAGACACTATTAAGGTGGATACACAGAGACTCGAGGGGATTTGGGAAAAAGCAGGCCTTTCTACATGAGAAGCCTGAAGCACAGAGTGACATAAAAAATGCATGAGGCTGAGAAGCAGTAGAAAAGAAGATGCATGAGTATGCAGGCCCATGAACAAGGTAAAGGAGAAAATGAAGAAATAAGCCAAGACAGAGTTAGAGCCTAGCTATGAGGCTGCACTTGAGTAAGAAGCAGAAAGAAGTGAAAGTGTGGAAGTGTTGAGGACGATGGGAGCAGCCTGGCTGTGTCGGTGAGTGATGAGATGTGAGGTGATGAGAAGGTTGCAGCAACAGGACTGCAACTCCCGGCTTCGGCAACAGACAGGAAGGAAATGCTGAATAGCCAATATGCAGTTCCTGAAGGTACACGATTTAGTGAGAAGCTGATGACTTGACAAAGAGGATTAGAGAGGTTGAGTTTCTTGTGCAGCAAGTGGGAAGTTAGTAAGAGAAAGGGAAGGAAGTTTTTGGATGTATTACATAAAATATGCAGATAATTAAAAAATAGTGATGACTTGGCACCACATGAGGTGGGTGGGCACCTCAGATCTACTTCATGTATTGCAAGGAGAGCCAGCAATCTTCTGCCAAGTGCCAGCTTCAAGCTGCATGAGAAGGATGAAGAATATGAAAAGAAACAAGAGAATAAAGTTAAGAAAACAGTGTCTGTATTCAAAAGATAAAATGGAGAAGAAGAAATTGACAGAGGGCTAAGAGGACTGAGAAAAGGCAGTCAGAGCTGGCTGGATGGAAATTAGTGACAGATTTCCTGCTTGTCTCCAAGGAAAAAATAAACCCAATGTGGAATGTCACACTTCAGACAAGAATATTCACAACATGATATGTCGTGTCGTAAAAGGTGTTTCTGTAGACCAAAGTGTACAAATTTTGTCATACAGATGGGTGGTGCTTCAAGGAGCTAATAAAGGATCTCTTTGTCCTGAGAAACTACTAAACAAAAAAAAAAAAAAAAATCTGTAGCAATGAAATTAATAATTAAGGAAGCCTTGCAACAGACCAATTCAGCACTCTCTGGAGATGGCCATCTTATCGCAATTTACACTCTCTCTTAACCAACATCATTAGTAGTGGTTCTACAAATCAAAAGGGAATGAGGTACTGCAATACTGCAGGAACACTGTCAACACTGATCAAAGCCCTCATCATAGCTTTTGTTCAACTAGGGCACGCAGCTCATTTGTGCACAGCAGAGGAGCATTCATTCTGATGAAGCAGGCAAAATAACGTCATTCCTTCCTGAAAATTGTGATTTTTAAAATAGCTTCTTTGAAGTCAGACAAAGTTTTAGTTGTGCTGAAAGTGAATCAGTAGAGAAGGAATATAATCCTGACAATTTGTTTAATCCTTTATACTATCTGTGGTGATGTAATACCAAAGACTCTTAACTTATAGGTCCACTCATGAACTCAAAATTTACTTCTTACTACAAGCATTAAGCTAAGCCATTGGAAATTTTATCCAGTTGTAACAGATTTAATGAGTTGTTGTTTGTTTCATTAATCTTGTATCAAGTGACTTTAAAAATGAAAATACTGACAGATTTCTACAAATGTTTAGAGGATCTCTAACTTTTCACTGTTAACACAACAGCCTTTACAATTTCCTGTGATTCACTAATATTGACACAAGTATATATAGATTTAATGGCTATTCACATCCAAGACACAACCGCTCCTTATGCTCTCTTAAACTGTTCTGCTCTTTTCCCTGTTTAAAAAGCCATCTTCTATTCTCAGTATTCCCTCTCCATTTTGTCCTATACCTTACATTGCCTTCCTTGGCAATTACTGGAGAATGACCAACAAGCCAAAAAATCTTCCACAGTCTCCCCTCCTACAGTATCTTGCCCATTTATTAGTAGATCAAGTTCATACCACTTCTTAGCTTAAACCCAGAACCTCCAACAGGTATCAGACAGCACAGACTTTACAGCTTCTGATTCACCTGTCTCATATATACCATTTTGCAACACTAAAGCTCTAAATAAGGGAGCCACATCTTAACACAGTCTTCAGCTGCTCTGCAGTACAGGATAAATGTTGCTGCCTCCTCATCCTGCTACTCCTTTTGGCAAGGTTGTGACTCTGGAACAAGGCCTTGAGCATGTCTTTGCTCCAGCAAATAGGACAAAGTGGGTCAACAGATGGGGCAGAGTGAGGTTGTTTCATCTAACTTATTTCTCTTCACTGCTTACAGATAATGAGCTGTCTTCCACTACATTCATGCTTCCCTTCAGTAAGTACTGACTTTGGGGGATAGAAATGTGCAAGGTGCTGAAATGATTGCTGGGGATAAAATATCCATATTTAAAGTAGCCAACTTTTCACCAGTAAATCACTCATGGGACACAAGGAAGGGTGCCAGTATGCTTTGGAGTTTGATAGCTTCCAGCCAATACTGAGTGCTGAAAAAACACTTCAGGATAAGTCAGTCATCAGTGAAGTTCCTTTTTGACATATCAACAGCACATAGGAGTGTGAATCCACCATTTCACTGAATCACAAAGGGGCCCAGGGCTCATAGAGGGAGCTAAGGAAAATACTATCTCTACACAGTCTGTTGTACAATGTACACAATTATGACCCTTATTGATTTACATCTGATGATGTAACAAGTTTTATTGATAACTGAAGAACATTTTTGGACATGATCACAAACCTGGGCCCCCTCTGGCACTGCTTCTTTCTCCACAGGGCAAAAGGCAAGGCATAAAGGTGAGATGCTGATGGAAAAGCAAGTGAACTGTCTTGACAGAATACATGAAAGAATCTTTTAAACCAGTAGAGGTAACAAACTAAATTTTTAGGTATGATCACTTCAACAGCACATATCTTGGAAAATATCCCCAGACTACTGGGAATGAGCATCAGGTGTTGTCAGGCAGGATAAAGGACAGCTGCCAGCTCAGTCTGCAGAATCCTGTTCAGTATACTTAAGGGTCAGTAAAGGGAAAGTGAAGCTTTCTAGATTTAAAAGAGATTCTTGGCTAAGAGATGCTGCATAATCTATAAAAGGAAGTGAAGAGTAAGATTGTTAGAGTAGATTTGTTGAGTAGCTTTCAAAGAGACCAAGGCGCTATTTAATTGGGAGGGCATAAAATCAGGAAATTTAGGTTGTAAGGTTAAATAGCAAAAAAGTGAGCTAAACTAGGCTTTTCTTGTCAGTAGGGTCTTCAAATCAGACCTAATTGGATAACAATAATAAATAATAAATTCCTAGATCTGGGGGAAGTAGGATGCATAAATAATGCTGTGGCCTCCTCTAGACTTCTCGATTTTTATTTCATTGACATGTGAAGCTGATGAGTTTTTTATTGTTAGGTTATCTTGTATAATATAACATCACATTCTACCTCTATCACCACTGTATTGGTTTTGGTTTTTGTTTTGGTTTTTTTGTGGGTTTTTAGGGGTTTTTTTTTGTTTGGTTTTTTGTTTGTTTGTGTTGTTTTTGTTGTTGGTTTTTTTTGTGAACAGCTATCTTGTGTCAAATTTAACCCAGGAGAACCTTGATCCTTGAACACTGATCCTTGTTCATACTCTACCATTTCCTTTTTGTCTCAAAAATACCATAATCTGAAATTTTAATCTGCTCCTCCATGTTCCACTGCAAAGGGGTGACAACTTGCATTCAGTATTTGACAGCAGGTTTCCATGTAAGATTTCAAAGCTCAGCAAAAGCTTTCTTATACTTTGTGGTGAACAGGATGAATTTTGTCATTCAGAAGATAAATCTGAGCTATCTGTATGTACAGAAACACTAAAACGAGAACATATGTTGGAGACAGGTATGCTGTAATGAGACCATATTTTATTGAATTCCAGATTTCCACTCAGGATGTAGAAACCACAGGCACAATTATTTCCTGCTAGCATTTTGACCACAGATAAAACTTGGATAAGTAATTCCATCGAGCCTGATGCATTATGCTTTACCCTTTCAGTGCAATTTTATGTAAACATACTTATATCCAGAAAAGCTATAGTTTTAAGCAGTGAGTCAGACACTGTATCTCTAATATATATAGGATTTAGAAGTATTCTTATTGTCATTATCACATCTACTACACTTGCAGGATTAGAACTTCAAAGAAGAGCCTGCCAGAGCAAAATGCAGGAAATGTTTGCATTCCTGTACGATTTCATCATCCAGGGGCCTGTATTGGTGAAAGCACTCTTCAGCAGATGTTGTTTGAAAGGTCAGGTTTAATCTTAATACACAATAGACATTCATTTCAGTTCTTCCCTTTTTAGTTATTGATTATAACTCTGATTTGTGCAGCAAATCCTTCTGGTGTCTCTGCTATGACAACTCCCACCAGCTGGAAACTTCTTGCAGCACTTTGTCTCTCTTCCCCTGGTCTTTGTCAGCTTTCCAAACACCAGTGAAATCATCCTTTCAATATCCCAATGAGGTTAAGGAGACGTTCCTTATAGCTGCACCTAAAGCAAGCAGTTCTAATTAGCACTAAGGCTTCCTTAGTTTATTTTGGCAGGATGCATTTACGCTTCTCCAGTCAAGGCTCCCTCACACTTTTGAAAAGATCATGAAGAAAGACTAAGTCTCCTTAGCTGAATCTCATCTATATGAAGTGACTGACTAAATTACACAATTGTCCTTTGTGTTCTGCTAGGAATTGAATCCAGGTGTCTTGAGAGTAAGAGACTCTCTTTGTCTATTAGCTATACAAATAAATAGTATTGATTATTTTTTTAACTCTTTGGAGGTTTTTTCCCATATAAATAAGGAGAGTACCTTCTGTGTATTGTCCTGTGCATTAAATTCAAATTACACACCTCAGTGCTATGGTCATAATACTTGAAACAGAATTTCACACTTTTGCACTGTATTTACTGTTTCATATTGTATTCAGAAGATACTGCATCATAATTCCCACCTAATGCACTACTAGACCTTCTAGATGAGTGTCAGATTGTGGGGTTTGTTACCATAGTTTCCTTTGGTTTTCTCCCCGCTTTTATGTGTATTTTAAAAATGCAAGTTCAGGTTCCCAAATATTATTCTGATAGTAATATTAGTAAACTAATTTTGTTTTATACTTACTATTTTGGGGGGCATGGCTACAGTGATTTTCTAACTCTGCAAGTAATTCTGCACTAATTGCAAAGAGTGAGTAGGTACTACTTGAAAGCTAAGCTAAGCATTAGACACCACCAACCATAAGCAAGCTTCCCTAATTTCTGCCACACACATATCAAGAGGCTGCCTGTGGGAAAAGACAAGTAAGGTCTATTAAGCTGATGTGTCTCTTGCAAAAGAGTGGCATTTTAGTGAGATTTGTTAGAAACGAGAGGAAGGAAAATGGTGCAGCATGTGAAGGCCACCTAATTCACATGACAAGTTAATAGAATTTTATACAGCACTGTCATTTCAGTGCCATATGCTACCCTTTTCCTAACAAACGTGATCAAATTTTCCGTTGTAATGCATATAAAACATCCATGTGGATGCACTGCAACCACTTATGCAAAGGTGAAATCAACGCCCACAGCTGAGTCTGGTGACAGACAGCTATTAGCAGTGACTGCAGTCAAGCAGAGATAGTTGTGCCTAGAGGGAAAGAGGTAAAAGGAGAGGTCTGCTGCCAGAGGTGAAAGAACTACCTTGCTTTGGCCTCAGACAAAAGGAATGAAAAATAGGAGCCACTGTCTTGAGGCAAAATGTCTTCAGCATCTTACCTCTTGCTGGGAGAATGACCCAACTCCAAGTTTAGCAGGGTTTGAAAGTCAGAATCCCCCACATCTCCCAGAGATTAACTGATATGTTTGTCTGCCCCGTGGAGACACTTTCCAGATGATTTTCTTGCCCTGAAGTCTGCTCTTCCATAGTAGCTCCTATTAAAATCCTGATGCAGCTTTCTCTTTTATAAAATTTAAATGTGTGGTGTGATAATACTGAAACCCCAGAACAATGAAATGGCATACTTCTACCTACTCTCTGTATTTCAGTGCCCGAGAAAAGGTCAGATTTCTATTGTTTGCAGCCCTCTTACCTGCTAGTGCTGAAGATCTTTGCCCTTGTTTTATTTTGGATTTGTAAGATGCATACAGGGAAGGACAGAAGAGGATCCATGTAAAAAATTCAGAAACTATAACCAAAATACGACCCTCCTCCCCTTCTAAAAAAAACCTTAAATTCAAACAAGTAATTTAGAATATGTACCTATTGCAAGAAAGGACTAGACAACCATGAAAGGAAAAGAGATCATGGAGTTTTTTAGTTAGAGGAAGGAAGTCTTTTATAAAGAGGGACTTACTGAACTATGTGAAATGCAATCTTAGGTTTGGTGTAGTTTTCTTGTTGTGATTGCCATCTTTCAGTTCTCAGGTTCTTCTCCCTAATGGCACATCTCAGATGTATGTACCTGCCTGTGTAGTGGATGCAGGTATAAATGCATGAGCTTTGATAAAGTCAAGTGAAATATCCCTAAGGGGGAATAGAAACTTGTATTTCCAGAGGGATGTAAGGTAACATTTTTTTTTAACATCATGAATTTTTATATGAATTCAGGGGGGTTTTTTAAAGTCCTGATTTGTGTGTCAACCACATAATGTCTGACTGCTGTAAAGAATTAGTTTTATGTTCAACATTTCAGCAGCCAGTTTGAGATAGAAGTGACCTGGTCAGACTACGAAAAATTATTCCATGCATTATGATTAATATCATAGTGCAAACATTATGATATTAAGCATAAAGACTGCCAAGAACTACTGAATTATCTGCTTTCTATTGCCTTGTTCTAAATTTCTTACCATTACCAGCCAGAGTTCTGCAAAATGACCACGCTGGAAGGAAGCAGACGCAACTCCTCTTCAGCCTTTAATAGGGTGGGTTGGTTGGTGGGGTTTTTTTTTGAGGACAACAGAAAGTAAAAAGGGCAGGGTAAGTTTTGATGTGGATCTGTTCCCTGGTCTAACTCACGACATGATAGCACCAGCAATTGCACCCCTTCAAAAGACAGGCTGATGCGAGTGCCAGACTGAACTGCAGTTCATAAGGGGAGGGCACAGCTGCTTCTCCTGGCTTCAAGTGATCATTCAACCGTGACCTTTTACTCCAGATATGCAAGTCTCTGTAGGACCAGCTGAAGACTGATTCATTAGGAGCAACTGCCTATCCACTCCTTTGTAACTCTTTGTAGATAGGTATTTATGCTTACGTGAATATGAAGTGAGATCAAAAATGCTACCAAGCAGAAACAGAAGCAGCCTGTGCTCATCACAGCAGTGTGTGCGTGCAGGCATACACGCTTTTAATTACTGGCGCTCCTGCCATACCTCCTGCTCCAAAAAACCTTCC
Organism: Chaetops frenatus; assembly: GCA_013400775.1. Classification (NCBI taxonomy): domain Eukaryota; kingdom Metazoa; phylum Chordata; class Aves; order Passeriformes; family Picathartidae; genus Chaetops; species Chaetops frenatus. The sequence continues at coordinate 645,248 of VZTR01015517.1, forward strand.
AAATATTTAAAGAATGTTAACGTTTATAAAGGATGGGACAAATCACGTGACCTGTCAAAATCTAGAAATGCTCCGGGGTAGTGAGGGCTGTTGAAAACTAAGTGGCCTTCTCAAACAGTTCTGGAAAGCTTGGCTTCGACAGCAAGAAGCCTGACACCAGTGCTCACCCACCTTCAGCTACTGGGCTCGTGTTTCAAGGATTCAAGGATTCTTCAGCTTCAGCCAAGCCATCTAATGTTGCAAAACGATGGGCGTTTATGACAGTGCTTAGCATTTTAGGAGAACCATGTAATACACCATACACTCAGTTTGTATGTTTGCATACCAGCTAACAGCTGAGAATAAAAGGTGAAATAATAAGGGCCGTTTTTGGAACCTGTAGGGTTTCATTCGATAGCTTTATTTTCATGCTTCTTGGCCTGTGGAAGTACGACTTTCCCGCTTCGAGGCAATTCCTACTCACGCAGTCCAACTACTACTTAAACGGTGTTGCTACAAAAACAAATTCCTACACCTTAATTCCTTTCCCTCTTTGCCTAATGATATTCTGCACAACACCACGTCTCACCCGCCTCTCGACTTCTCCCTCCGCCCTCGTTTGTGCAAACGAACTTTCCGTGTCTCCCATTCCCCGCAGCCCGAGGGAGCGGTGGTGGCCCCCCCCGTTCCCGCAGCCGCTCTCCGTGAGGCCGGGCCCGCCCCGCCGGCGGCGCTGGGGGTGCAGCCCCTCACGGCACTGGGTGCAGAGAACGCCGCCGCTCGCAGCCGCCGGGCGCAGGCGCGGGCGGGCCCAGCCGCCGCCATGTCGTGAGCGGAAGCCGGGCCGNCGCGGAGGCTGCGGGAGCCGGACGGGGAAGATGCCCCTGGCACAGTTGGCGGACCCTTGGCAGAAGATGGCTGTGGAGAGCACGGCCGAGAGCAGCACCGAGGTACGGGGCGAGTGAGGGGTGCTGTGGGGAAAGTTATGAGGAGAGAACGGGACTGTGACTCCCAGTGCCGCCGTCGCTCAGCGGATGGGCAGAGTTTCCCTCCTCGAGGTTTCGGGGCGGGCAGCGGGCGGGGGCCGGGCGGCAGCGGCCCGGCGGGGGGACGGGACAAGCGCCGGCCGCTGCACGCTGCTTCCTCTCCGGGGCACTGACTCAGGGCCGGCACCGGCCGGGACTCCCCCGCCTGCGCCGGGCATGGGGCGTGTTTCCCGGGACCGGGCTGCTCCCGGCGCGCTCCCTCCCCTTCCGCCCCGTTCCCGGGAGGGAGTAACCTGCCTCCGCGGCGGCCGCCGGCTCGGCTGCTTTTGTTCCAGCGCGGTGTCTGGTTACTGTCACGGCCAGTTTCCCTTCCCAGAGCGGCCACGCCGCCTCCGCCGGCGCGGCTCGGGCCGGCCTGCCCTCGCCTTGCCCGGTGCCCTTGCTTTGCCGCCGCTCCCCGTGCGGGTCCCCGCCCGGTGCTACTGCCTCCTTATCTCGGCAGGATGGGGTTGCCGGCACTTTCGCAATCGTTTGGGAAACCGCAGGGACGTGAAGGGTGGTGAAGCTTTGTGCTCGACGGCGTTGCCGGGAACATCCCCGGGGTGCCGCGCAGTGTGGATTTCCCGCTGTGGTAGCGGGGAGTGTGTGTTGTGCCTGTCCTTGTTAGGCAGGATGCGTGTCAGCTTTCTTAGGCTGGAATAATGAGAGCGGCTGGAAATTAAAGTCACTTGCGACCGAGGCCATAGAGGCTTTCAGCTATTTTAATTTTTTTCCAACTACTGTTGTTTTGGGTCTGGGTAAACACTGCACCTACACAGTCAGTTCTGCTTGCTCCGTGAGGCCCTAGTAGCCCACAGTGCGTGTGCTACTTTGTGACCAGATACTGTCTGAAAAGAAAAAGCTGCTTCTGACAGTGCAGCTTCGACCTGAATCGGCTCCAGCTGATACGAAGCCAGGCAGGCTGCTTCAAGTGATGCTGGTGTGGAACGCTGTGGACCCAAGCCAGCTCACAACAATTAGTCGCAAGGTTAGGACTCTCTCCCTAGTAAGAGGAGCAAAGGGAGACCAATGCAGAGTTTCTGCGGTATCAGAATTTGTCCTTTTTATCTTTGTCATCCCTCTGCTGAAAGTCACTTTATCTTGGAGTCCGACGAACCTACAGTCCTGATCTGACAGGTAGATAGATCTTTTAAATTCTTGCCAAGTACTGTAGTTACTTTTAAATTCTTGCTAGTTATTCACTGACTTCTGGAGTAGTGATCTTAATAGTACTGTGATGCTTTAAGGGTGGGGCAGAAGGTGGTAGGGGAAAACACTTAGATTACTCATTTAGAGAAAAGAGCTGTTGCTTTAGTCTTTGATGCTTACTGCATGCGGTCTAACTTCAATAATAGTACATATGCTAGATAGGTAGAAAAATACATTACGTTATTTGAAACGTGTGTACTTGCATGATAATACTTTATTTCTTGTTTTAGCATATTTCAGACATAATTTGTTTTTAAATTGCTTTCCTAAACTTTTTGGACCAAGTGTATTTTATCACTTCCTAAAAAATAAATTTTTTTTAAATTTATATTTTATTAAAAAAATATATTGACATGAGTCTACAGTAGTTTATCGCCAAAAAATTTCTAGGACCACTAATAAAACATGAAACAGCATGAACTGACAGGTTTGCACTCTAGGGCCCTAGTCTAGAACAAACATTTAGGTCTTAAAAAGACCAAGCTGTGCCTGCAAAAGCTTCTCAGATGACACTCAAAAGGGAGAAGTTACTTACAAAGGTTGCTTGTGTGAAATGGCTATTTAGGAAAGGGTATTTTAGTAAAAACAGATAAGTTTAATTCAAATACATAGACAAGTGACCTAAATACATAACTTGGATTTTTGATTTGCATGAGTTGTGTTTATCTGTAGCATAGCAATATCCTAATTACAGACCCTATTCTGCAAGAGTATCCTCAGGCAAAAATATTCTTACATTTGCCTGAAACTCATTGTGATTTCAGTCATAGTTTGGTACTAATAATGTCTTTAGCTGTAACTCTGAGTAAAGCATTTCCTCAAACCTCTCAGATTTGCTGACACGGTTCTTGTAACTCTGTATTATCCGCATATGGAATTACAAAATTTGAGCACTGAAACTCAGCTCAGACACTTTCCTTGTCCTAACAACTCATAGAGTTTTTAATTGACTTGATTTTTCGTTTGTTTCCTGGTGCAGTTCTGTAGTTACATCAAGAAGGTGATATTCTGTGATGGGTGAGCAAATTCAGGAAGAGGACTAGAATACCTTTAAATAGCTTTACTTTGGAAGTGTAGTTAGTCACAAACAGCTGCTGTTACTTAGGTGTGCAGAACAATAGACTATAGTCTTTCTTAAAAAAATAACGCAGACAATTTTTTTTAGATAAAATGCGGCTTTGTCGTTTTCAGAAATCATTTTCAGGACTTCTGTTTCTACAGGTGCAAATAGGTCAGTGATTCACATTGCGTCTCTGACAGCTTTTTCAATGTATAAAGTTGTTACACTATTTTTAAAATATTTTGTCTGTATAATATAATGTGTAGTTTCAGTTTCATGTTGTAAATCACAGCACCTTTAAAGCTTGTGGAATGATGCTGTCTCTTATTGACTCAGTGTCTACTCAGGATTCATAACAAGCATAGGTTTGTTTTTCAGGGTGAGAATATGCCTGTTATTGCAAGTCATCTGCTTTCAAGCAAATTAAGTATTGATGACTTGAGTTTGCATTTGAATGCCTGAATAACTAGCCTGATCCTTTGATCTGTACTCCCAGCTATGCATATTAATATTGACTGGAGGAGAATGAATACAGTTATGGCAGCCAAATTTTGGACACCAGTATGTTGAGAGGGGATCATGAAGAGATGCCATTTGCTAGACTTTCTGGGAAGCATTTGTGACAGCTATCATTAGGAGTTTTAATTTAGATGCTCCAAATAGGCTGTGGAGGAAGTTCATTTTTTTTAACGCTGCTCTTGACAGGGTTTATGGTCACTTGGTCAGGTGTTTAAATAGATGGTATGAATCTTCCTTCACAAATTTCTTTGTTTTATAATCTGTACCCAGGATTATTTGAACTTTGCATAAGACAAGGCGTGCTAACATTTAACAGTCATGCTGATACTTTAAAGAAACTAATATAATGTAAATTTTGCTTTGTAATTTCATTCTGATGTCAGTGTGGCATTCTCTATGTCAATATATATTTCTGGCCTGGAAGATGAAATTTGTCAGATGTCTTGCCACCTGTAGCCTTGAGCCTGTGGTTGTGGTTGTCTCTTCACATTCTGTACTGTGTAGTCAGTGTTGTACTTGTCTTCCACAGGAACAAAGCTTATTTACAGTCATTTCTGGTATAGCCAACACAGGTAAATAGTTAAAGCCAGAGTGAAATTGCCTACATGGACTGGTCTGTGGGGATTTTGAAGACTATCCATTTTCTCTCTGTTATAGACAGAATTCTGTGCAGCACTTGGCTGTTGCTTCTCATGCATAACTGCTGTCAGGATAGTGCATTCTGAAGTCTGAGTTTTTCATTGATTTGTGGGGGGACATTTTCTTGTACTGAGTTAAAAATGGGAATTGAAAATTTATTTCTCATGTAAATAAATAGTATATACTAAATTCCACAAACTGCTGTGATAGACAGATAACAGATCTTATATACATGTAAATTCTGTCTTGAGAAGCACATAATCTGGATGAAAAGTATCGGGGAGGGGGATGTGTTCAGATTTTTCATATCCTTATTGGTAACACTTTACCTGCTTTGTTCATCAATTAACACAACCCTAGTGTGTGATGTAGTAGTGATGTCCTTTGGTCAGCTGAGTGGGGCAGGAGAAGGCAGGAGCTTTACTCGTTGAATTCGGTACCTTTATGCACTACTGTGTACCCTCTGCAGCTCTTGGTTTCCTTGTAAAGGTGTTGAGTTTAACTTCTTTGAATGGTTCTGTTGGTTTTCTTATGACATAGGTAGTTCTTATCTCGTTATTGTTTTGTTTGTTGTAGTGTAGGCAATATTTCTTGCCCCAGCTGGGACATGTAACACAAAGTAGATGTAAGCAGATTGACACATATAAAGGCGTGTCTGTTATCTTTGAATTGGTTGTGGTCTGTCACACTGACTGTAGTTGTTTGTCATTTGAAATGCTTGACTTAAACTCACAATGATACATAGACTGAGGTGGGTGTTTAATTATTTCTGCACATCAAAAATACTAGCTTTGTGTGTTGACTGATGTTGGCAGATCTACCAGTTTTAAGAACTCATTCAAGATACTGGTTTGGAGTTGTGGTTTTTTTCTGTTGCACTTGGTTGGGGGAGGCATTTTGTTTTGGGTTTGGGATGATTTTTTGTTTGGGTTCTTTTTTTCACCAGATGTAATTCATAGCCATATTCCAATAGTCAAACTTCTAAGCAGTTTTTCAGGCTAGAGTAAATTTGTATTATTGGTTCAGGTTTTTTTCAGTCTTGGTAACTATCAAGAGGAGAACAATTTAATCAGTAAAACTGGAAAAAATTAGAATCCTTTCAGGGAATTTTTAAGTTTGGGTGAAGTGGTTGAGTACCACAGTTGCTCTGCTATATGCTTACGTATGTGATACTGTGCTACTTATTCTCTCCTTATTCCCTAAAATAAGATTAAATGCCTCACCCACTGGAAATAGGGGGAGAAAAAATCCTATGTAACAGATGGAAAAATGAGGCTCAACAGCTCAGTGACCCTATCTAGCATCATTCTGTTCTAGAACTAGATGAACTTTGATTTCCAGGGACCTACTCCAATGCCTTGACCACAAAGTTACTGCTAGTTCATTCCTATCAGTAAGAGTTACCATAAGTTGCCTTTGATGCAAGAAACCTCTGTGGTATGCTTAATGTTTCTCTCGACTATTTTTGGAGGAAATGTGCTACCATTTTTTTATTATTAATTCATTTATTCAGTGAAGCTATTCAATTGTGTATAAGTATGTATCTTAAAAATACACTACTATTGTCTAGGTCTGTTTCTTGACAATTTCTAAATTTAAATTAAAATACATATTAAAAGAAAATTTAAATAATTTAATCCAGGCATTAATTGATTGAAACACACTTAGCTGTATGTAGATGATGTGAAGAAATGGTATTTTGTGATTTTAAATGTCCAAGAATACATAGCTCTGAAAAATAAAACCCTCTTTGTCCTGCAAATTCAAAATGTGGTGGCTTTAGGATGTAAATTTGAATTATTTCTTGCATAACATGTTTGCCAAAATTAGTTACTCTTAGAACTTAGACTTACTTGTGAAATAATGCTTTTAGCCTCGTGGGGATTCTTTCTCCTCCTGTCTTCCTGTAGCTGACTTTTGTTACATAGTCACTTCAGAAATCCTGAATTTTAGGAAATAGTGAAGTTGTTCCACAGCTTCTTCTCTCTTCTTAGTAGAATGTATCAAAATAATAAATTACGAAATAAGTATAAAGAGTAATGCTTTAGTTGAGTGCGATATTAAATTTCAACTTTTGTAATTTATCATGCATTCTGAGAAGCCAACTCACACCTGAAAACCTGTATGTGCAACACAGGGAACTGCAGCACACAGCCTTGCTGTGCCTGCTGGCTGCCCCTGCTCATAGGGGAAGGGCCTGGCACATCCTCCTGTGTGTGCCCGGTCCTTTGGCAGGAGCCTGGGAAGGCACAGGGCATTTCCAGGGGCCTGGGATGACAGGGAAGGTGAGATGCATCTGCCTTTTCATGCAAATGCAGGCTTGGTAATAAGATTTGTACACCGTCAAGTCCCAGAGTCACTCTTAAGATTATGTGTGCAAGCAGAAGGAATTTCTTCAATTTTCAGGTGTGTACAAGTGTTTGGATATAGTGAGGTGGGCGATTTCTAATGTGTCTATTTCTTCTTCCTCTTTGGAGCAGAGGAACAGAGATTAGGTGTTGTGGGGGTTTTGGGTTTGTTTTGCTAAGGCTGCTGAATTGATGTGCTAAGTGTAGTATTTCACCCATTCACTTGTACAAGTAGGAAACTAAATGAAACTTTAGTTTCTCTGTCTTTTTCTTATTTTCTTGGGGTTTTGTTTGGTTGATTGGGTTTTGTTTTTTGGGGTTTTTTTGTGAACATATGACCACACATGATTTGGAGCTGGTTTTAGCTACATAAACTGGTTGTCCAAGGCAAAGATTTTATAACAGTATATGTACAGCATCGTGAGTAATGTTGGGGCACTTCCTTGGCTTCAAGATGAGTTAATTCAGAGAATTAAACTTGCTGAGAGCTGCAAACATTTTTACTATTCTTTTCTAACGTGACTTGGCACAGTGCTGGACGAACGCCAGCCAAGGGAAGCGTTGCAGTGCAGGAAAGGGGACTGCTTTTCTGTATTGTTAATATACTCTTGAGTCATACTAGATAGGAAGAAGGTGGCAAGGTAGATAGGGTTTACGAAATCACATACTTAAAGTTGCCCAAGTATCATAACTTTAAGACGTTTGGCTTGGTACCTAAATGATTTGCAAGTTAATGGCTTTTATCTGAGGTTGTCTATGGAGAGGCAAGTTTCAACATCCTGTTCTTTCTTTTAATATTCAGCAAAGGAAGAAGTCAGTCACCTTAGACAATAAAATTTAGAATAAATTATGTGGAATTCATGGAACTTGCGTTAACAAGGTTTTATATAAAAAAATACCTGTGGGAATTTTGGGTGTTTTTTTTTTTTTTTTTAATAAGGAGTTTTCAATACTTGCATGTATTATTTCTAACAGTATATGCAAAATGTTTTGAATAAGTGCTATAAGAGAACAGCTAGAGAAGTCTTAGATGATGGCTCATGTTTGCTATTTACATCTAGTAAATTTTAATCAGGTCAGGATTTAGGTAAGTGCTTTGGATCTGTGTGGCTTCACAGCTCAGAAGTTAGGGCACAAGTCATTAATTCAGATCCTATTAAAGCCTTCTATTTTATTTAAGCACAGGAATAGATTGTGAAAACTCCTGAAGATTTAAGAAGGGCTTAGACATAAATGTCTTATGAGCAGCATTGTAGGAATAACTTTGGTTCGTGGAGATGGATTGGATGACCTCTTAAGGTCCTCTCAGTCTATTTTCAACTATTTTTTTGCAGACCTACAAATTTTTTCTCAGGGTAGCTCATTGCTGCTTAGAATAGCAAGTTTGAACGTGCACAGTTTGAAAGGGTTTACCAAACGTGGTTCCACACAGTGCCTTGTGTTGCTAGCAGCAGATTTGTTACGAGTGTTTTGGTGGGAATGCTGCATTCTGTGCTGCTTTGAAACCAGCCAGAAGCATTGTCACAGCTTTACTCTGTCCAAGGACCTCACAGTTCTTGGGCTTTGTCAGTTGAGAGTCCCTTGAAAACACCAGAGAGAAAGAGCTCAGATCTATTTATAACCAGTGTTTTAATGCCTAAATAATTAATAATACTGGAAGCTCTCATGTGTTTAAATCCAATAACTGAAGTTGTTGGGTAAGTCTGGAAGTTTTGGTAGTTGAAAACTTGGAGTTACCTGAGAGAAGCTTCATCACCTGTGTTACTCATTGGCACGTTAAAACTTCTACATAACAATTTGTAAAGGGTCTGATTCAGGTGTCTTATCTTTTTTGCTTATTTGTGTCCTCAAAACATCTTTCTGCACTGACATACATTTAATTCTTGATTTAACTCTTGTTAAGTCTTGATTAATTGCTAAGTCTAAGAATATAACATTTTTTGTCTTTACTGAGCTTTATGGGTCTGGTACAAGGCACCAATTACATGGAAAAGTCAACAGTTGCCAAGTATACTGAACTCTGTTAATAGTATAAGGACTGCTTACTAATTTATATGTTCAATTCTGATATTATTAATTAGGAAATGTTGAGTTTAATGGCAGAAGAATTATTCCAAAAGATGCAATTGGTATCAGTTTCATAAGGGGTTTTTAAATAGCTGACAAACATAGTTGGGGAAAAAAGTTAAAATATTTACCAGAAAGAATGCTTAAACATCCTGAAATAGTCTAATAATCGTTTAAATGCAAAGGAGAGATATTCTGGCTGTGGAAGAAGATACTTGGTTACGTCTAATGTTGAAGAAGCTTTGAGGACAAACTGATGCCCTTCAGAAAAATCCTTTTAGATTGTATAAAAGAACATAGTGTTTAGCAAGGTCTGTCCAAATCAGTGAAACTTGGATTTGCAAACAGACTGTAGGAATGGAGATACTAAACTAAATCTAAAAGCTCCAAGTTTATCTATATATTATCTCTAATATTACTGATAAAGCTTATGGGAAAATAGGAAAAATTAGTACAGCGGGAAGCATAAGGATTTGCCCACTTAGTATTTCAATTAATATGGTTTAGATACATGTAAAAAACACTATGTAATGGGAATGATGGTTACCTGACGTTATTATCGGAGCAAGATATCCTGCCCCAGATTGCTAAATTCTAGTTGTGTTTATGGATGCTAGGTGTTGTATTTTGCATACAAAGTTACCCATCTGAGCACCATCTCAGTGCAAATCAGAAAAGTAGATGTGAAAAGCATTAGGTTTATTGTGCAGGTGAGTTTTGGCAGACTTCTGAGATGAATTGGGTCTTTTGCAGTAAAAGCTGGAGCCATACTTAAAAAAAAAAGAAGTGGCACTACAACTTGCAGATCGATATGTAACTGTAGTATGTAAAGTATTGAAACAGGATATTCACTGCTTCAAAGGAAGTGGTTGATTGTGGGGGGGATGTGGGCTATGTTTCTTGGTGTACTTCTTTCTTACAAAGGGTTTGGTATGACTGTGTTTTTCTTGATGCCAGTACCATATGACGTTACTTGTGACCTCGTCATCCCTGCAATGTGGTTTTTTATGCATTGGTGTGCATTACTGGTCAAGATTGAAATAATCTGAATTTTTAAAAAAGATTTCTTTAAACCGTCTTTCTGCCAGGAACATCATAATAGTTCTTATATTGTGAGAGTTCAGTGGGTTGAGACTGTAATTTTTGATTGCTAGAAATGTTGATGATTGATTGACTTTTGTGTCGGATCATACGGGGGATGTTGATGTACCCAGCTGCCTGATGAAGATTCCCATACGTCTGTCTGCTTTATGTCTAGTAGAGAACCTGTGGGATCTCTTTCTGTTCCTGGCCATATGCCTTCAGTAAAACTCTTGGAACCCAGCTATGTTTAGGTATTGATTTCTACTGATTTAGTGAGATATGACAGCAGGTTTAAAAGCCATGGGGAATCAAGTTTATACACAAATTAACATGACTTTTTCCACTGGAAAACACAATAGGAAGTTGAATCAGAGTGGATTGGAAGACCATTTTGTAGGTTGCCTTTATAAAGGAAGGCAGAAGTTGGCTGTTGATGTTTTCAGGTGATGGAGAAATTTTCTGTAGACCTTTGATGTTATTTTTCTTATACTTCTCTTGTGTTGCAGTCTGAAATATGTTTTTCTTTTGGAACCAGAGTACTGGGAATAGCCATGTCTTGGATCAATTCTACCTACTTAGTTGTCCTGCTATGGGAGGAGAGCAGCTGAAGAAAATCAAGGTCTAGAGTCTGTCTTTTGAATAAGACTAATCTAAGAACGTGAAATATGTACATTCAGCTGTCTCTTAGTCTGTATTCATCAGACTGTTATATTTACTCTCAGTCTGTTATGTCATCGAGGCATGCCCTTGGTGCTAGTTAAATACTAGAGGGGAGTCTACGCCCAGCAAAACAAAACGTGTTTCATTTGCTCACCTCTGAAGCATGCTGCTGACCTCCTCACTCCACAGTGGTTTCAACAGTGTCGTTTCCAACAGGAACCTTTGGGCTTTACATTTTGACTCCTAAGAAAGGCTCTGTGCTTTGTAGCCCTTCTGAATATGCAGCTGCTTTCCATTTAATGGTATCATACACCAGCAAATCATAAATCACATATACATATTCTTCTTTACCTTACACGGCTCAGACTGTTCTGAGAAAAACTGGTTCTACCATCTGGTGATTCCCTTAGCATAATCATTGCTTGGGTAGACCTGTTTAGAAAGATCTTGCTAATCCGGTGCTCCGGCTCAGACATGACTGCATGATGCTCCTGCTGATTCCTTGAGTTTGTTCCTAGTGCCAGTGAGTGTGTTTTGAATGCACTGCTCGAATTCAACTGCTAAAAGTAACTGTAAGGAGTGCAGGATTAAACAGGAAAACCAGATTGTGCAAAGCAGTTTATTTGTTTTGCAGAAGTTTGCTGTGGTTTTTCTGGTTGACTGTTGAGAAAGTCAGTGAGGTTGAAGATTAGAGCCTTTTTAAAAACAGAGGTTGATCTCACCTTTTTGTCTTTGAAGGGAGGTTTGTCTGAAGTTTCTGAGTGGGTTTTACTTCCAACTAGTTTCAGTTTGTCTTAAAATAGTAAATGTAAAAACTTAGTTATTGTGTGGTAAATTCTTATTTAACCTGCAGTTAATGTACATTACTATTTAGCAGGATGACTATTGTAGCAGGAAACACTATTTCTAAAAATCTGCTTTTTGAGTGGAGTCAGTGTAGAGCACATGGTTTTGATATACAAATGGCCCTATTTTAGGCCCCAGAGTTTAGCCATTGTTTTTGTTAGGACATTATAGACTCATCCTTTTCAGCTAAAGTCAATTATTTTATTTGTTCTACTGATTTTTTTTTTTTTTTTNCAAAGGAAGCTATCTTGTAGCATGAACAGAATGTAGAGATGTGTAGCTAAAATACAAATGTTAATTTATGTCATAAATTTGAGAAAAGGGCAAGTATGTGACTTGTGGCCTTGATGGTAATCATTTATGTATACTCAGTATGTTTCCCTGTAAACAAGCTTTATTAAAAACACTCATTTCTGTTACTTAGCTAAGCTGGTGTTTTTCTGGTCTTCCATTTGATAATATCAACTTTCTATGTATCTTAGTAAAGTACAGTACAATACAATATTCACTGCCTGTACACTAAAAGTAAGAGAATGGGGATGTGGGGGATGTGGGCTTTTTGGATAATCATCAAATTACCCTTAGCTGTACAGATAGGTTGTATTGACTGCCTTTAACTGAGACCGCTTTCAAAGATTATATTCACTGCTGTAGTAGCATACAGCACATGACACTGATTTCTTTCTAGTCCTCAATCATGGAATTATGACTTTTAGAGTAGACCAGAGAGTCTTGCCAGAAATCTCTAGTATCTTCCTGAAGCCAGGAAAGATGAGAAAATAGCATTGCTACCACATGCCAGATGTCTGCACTAGAAAGACAATCAGAAAGCCCAGCCTTCTTCCCATCCCCACCACCTAAACAAAACAAGCAAACAACAACAAAAAAACCCTAAAAAAAAAACTCTCAAAAAACCCCAACTCTCCTGTGTTATATTTAGGAAATCATAATTCCTATAATTTAGCTTTTTCCATCTGCATCTTCTAGCAGAAAAAAAAAAAAGGCAGCTCAGGAAAAAAAGTTGCTAGAGAGCTGGAAATCATCTGATTGAACATTCCATGTGCTTGGCAATATTTGAAAGTTTGAATCCGTAAGTGGTTAGGATTTATTCTGTCAGATATGAAAGACTCTCCCTCAGCCATACGCAAGCTGAAAGATTCTATTAATCAGGTGTTACAGAAGAATGCTAGGATGGTTCTGAAGACTTCTGCTGAAAAACTGAGTAGTGGGAAGGAAGGTGTAGAATGAAGCTAAAAATCTCTGAATTTCTGAGCAGCTTTTATTAACTTTCTGACATCTGAAAGATCACTATCTATACATGTATGTAACTTTTAAGTAAATTAGGATTTGAAAAAACAGATTAATTAGACTTTGGGTTCTCTAGGGAAATTATGCACAAATGAACTCAAATTCTGTCTCTAATGGCAATGGAAAATGGTAACCATTTTTATAGCTTTTAATTTTTTTCTAAAATGATACTGAATTGCTGTTAAACTTTAGGAGCAAACTAAGAATTAATGCCTAAGTATTAATAAGTATGTATTTCCTAAATTATGGTACAGGGTGATGGCCTGTGCCTTAACTTACCATACTTTTCCTTACAACTTGCTATTGGTCATGTTTGTTGTGTAAGAAGAGTAATTCACAGTCCTTCAGGGAAAAGGATCTCTTTGAAATTCTCCAAGTATATTATAACTGTTGAGAAAAAGAAAGCCTTTGTTGACCAACAAGGTATTTAAGATTTTTTTTAAATCTTTATTACTAAATTCGAAATGCAAAAGCCTTTTTCTGTATGGCTTGTTAGAATGGCCCTTGGGAAAGTACAGAAAGTGGTAAGTGCTGTAAAATTAGAATTGCATTCAGGGTTTTTTCTACGTCTGTACTGTAGTTATAAATTTTCCTTAAGGTGGAATAAGAGCTGACTTGCTATGTAAGGTCATGCTCTTAGAAAGAACTCGTTTATCTGTTCTGTTTGGGTGGCTTTTTGCCATTCAGTCTTCATCAGGTTTAGCTGTTTCACTGAAGTTTTAGTAATGGAAAATTATGTCTCACTGTGTAGTAGTGAGGCTTCAAATGCCAGGTGGTTTTATATATTTCTTACTGTGAATTCACCCAGATTGAGAATACGTGAGGATCAAAGCAAGAGTGACATTACGTGCCAGCAATAACAAGTTTTACATGTTTACTTTCAATTACCTGCTTTTGTAGAATATGGAGAAGAGAGTACGGTAACATGTTATGAAAGCCTATCTTCAATGTATTTTTTTTGGTACTTGGATTCAGTATTTATTTTCACTTTCTGTGTCTTTTTTACAGAATGGACAGCAAATTGTGGATGAACCTATGGGAGAAGATGATATCAACCAACAAACTGTGAGTGAATATGGTTGTAATAAAGATAGTACAATATTGAAGCACACTGATATCACTTAATTCATAGACAGTTTGCCACTAGTGTTTTATTGTTTAGGTTTACTGGACATAGGGTGTGCTCTTGGATCTTAATATTTTGGAGAGAGGTTTTTTCTCACTGGCTCTGGTCTAGTTTGGTATCCTGCTGTTCTCAAAATTCATTCCTCAGGTTTTAATAGTGTTTCAGGGAAGGTCAAGGGTAAGGAACAAATGGGAAGGTGTAGTTTCCATTGTGCTTGTTATTGAAAGGCATTCATCAAATGAATTCTTAACCTAGGCTTCTTAAAAATAAAGATTGTTACTAAAGGGAAGATCAGTGAACCTTCCTGACTGATGTAATTTTTTAAGGTTTCTTGTCTTCATGTCAAACTTGCAGTTTACAGAATTTCATAATGTGAAGATACCACTGAGTCCAGTTTTCTTGTTGCAATGCCTGTGAATTTTGTCAAACATGAAGTTTACTTTTGTGTTAGAGAGTACTAGCTGAATGTTAAGTCTGCTGATAAATGGCTTTGCCAATAAAAACAGTTTTTGAAACTCCATATTTGGTTGGAGTTTAGGGCTCATATGCTAGTATTGCATATTGTGTAGGCTTCAGGTTGTGAGTAGATGGTCAAAGCTGTTTCCATCTGTACAGCATAGATATAATTGCGACACCTTAGCAGTTTCTCTCTCTGCTGAAATTGTGCACAGAGGCAGTTGAGATAGTAAGTTGCTTTTTCCATGTTTGTCTTCAAACGTACCCATAATAGATGTAGCTCTTAAGCTGACATGAAAACTGGGTGATTGCAAGCCTGCACTGTATAGGTTCCTCCCCATAGCTTCGAGGCTCTTCTGTATATAACACAAGATGAAGAAATGAGGCAACTGCTGAGAGGTGACTGAAGTAGTGCAGTGTTAACAGTAAGAACAGAACAGTATTTTGTGTGTTTAGAAGGCAACTCTAGGAGATCGTTTGTTCCAATATTGTGCATAGTATAGGCTATGATGCTTACTTGAATTCATGTGTAAACTAGAACATATCTTTGGGAAAGTGTTCATTTTTGGTTTTGTTTGTTAATTTATTTTGGCTAGTGCCATTGCTTGATTATTTCCTTGCTTCGAGTCTGTAACTTAACTATTATATTTGGTTTACAAGGCAAGGTTTTGGTGGGTGGGGTGACCTCTGTGAGGAGAGGTCAGGGGTTTGCACTACCATGTAGGACAGAGCCAGATTCAACCAGCTCCAAAATGGGCCCAGCACTGGCCAAAGCTAAGCCCATCAACTATGTGGGTGGAGATCTGTGATGGCATGTTTAGGGTAAAAAATGCCGTGTTGCATCTGTGAGGGTAAGGAGTAAGAGAGTGTGAGAGAAACAGCCCTGCAAGACACCAAGATGAGTGACAAAGGAGGGACAGGAGGTGCTTCGTGTGCCAGAGCAGAGATTCCTCTGCAGCCCCAGAGAAGACCATGATGAGGCAGGCTGTCCCCTGCAGCCTGTTGGAAGATTACAGTGGAGATCTCCACCCTGCAGGCTGTGGAGGACCCCACACTGGAGCAGGTAGATGTGCCCTGAAGGGAGCTGCAGCCTGTGGAGAGCCCAGGCTGGAGTAGGCTGGTGGCAGGAACTGCAGCCCATGGAGAGAAGCCTACAGAGGAGCAGGTTTTCTGGCAGGAACTGCAGCTCATGGGGGCTTTAGACTGAAGCAGTCAATTCTTGGAGAACTGGACTTTGTGGAAAGGATCTGTGCTGGAGCAGGGGGGAACTGAGGAAGAAGTAGCACAAACAGTGTTAAGAACTTACTACAATCGCATTCCACCTGTGCTTCTTGACAGGGAGGAGGTAGAGGAGTGGGGAATTAAAGAGTGACATTCAGCCTGAGAAGAATGGGAGGGTGGGGAAAAAGGTCGGTTTAGTTTCATCTTTGTTTCTCACTATCCTGGCAACAGGTGAAATAAATTTTCCCTAAATTGATATTCTTTGGCCCATGGTGGTAACTGTTGTCTGCTGTTCTTAACGCAATGCATGAGCTTTTCTTCCACTTGTCCTGCTGAGGAGAGGGGCTTGTGAGAGAGTGGCTGGTTGGGTGTCTGGCAGCACAGGTAAGGTTTATCCCTCAAAACTATCAAACTTTTCTTTCAATGTTTAATTACTACAGGATTGCTTACAAATGTTTCCCTGTACTTCCTTTGGAAATTTCCAAACTGCTGCTTGTTTGGTGAGCAACTGATTTTAATACAGCTTAACCATCAAAACATTAAAACACTTCTCTAGTATTCTGTCATGCTTGAGCTGCTTGATTAAAATTGTTTTAGCTTCTAAATGTCTCAGACCGGTATTTTAGGAGTATACTTTGCATTTATTTCTAGTCTGTGGTGAGTAAAAAGTTGCCCATTATGGTGTAAATTAATCTAGGGGTTTTTAAACAAGACATTACTACAGCTGATCAGTCAGTTATAGCTGGAAGCTAACCAGTGGTGTCAGGTGATAAAATACTACCTGAGCTGGGATGTGGGATTCTGCCAGCGCTTCATAATCTGTTTTGGTGCAAGGTACAGACAATTTTAAATTACCACTGAAACTCATTTAAGGTCTTCTGTTTAACTTTGGACTTAAATGGACTTGGGGCACTTACATAGTTGCTAACAATTTATGAAGTTTCTCAGCTGTAACTGAGGAGAGTAGAATGCCTAGGGTGTACTAGTGTATCAGGTAAGAAGACAAAATACTTCAGTAGGTGTGTAAACTATGCAAGTTAAGGATAGAAAGTTGCCATACTCTTGTGTAGATAGAAGAAGGTGAAAGCGTGAAATCTGCATCCTTTTGCTGTCTTGTTTGGATAGTATGCTGCTGATGCAAATGGGATGGGAAGTTTAAAATTTAATATTAAAACTTAACACAATTCTGTGTACATAGGAACTCTTCCTAGTATTCTGTGTATCAAAAGATAAATTGTTTCATTACATCCATGTTCTTTTGGTCAAAAGTTAATCACCAGGAAAGCCTGAGTTACATGGCTGTGATTCAAATTGGGTGGTTGTTTTAGGAAAAGCAGGAGCTGTAAAGATAACCATTTCTAAGGAGTCCAAGATGCTGTATGGTTCAAAGTCTTGCTTCTTTTAAAAGGAGACTCGTTCAGTA
The DNA here is from genome assembly GCA_013400775.1 of Chaetops frenatus. Lineage (NCBI taxonomy): Eukaryota > Metazoa > Chordata > Aves > Passeriformes > Picathartidae > Chaetops > Chaetops frenatus. The sequence goes on from VZTR01015517.1 coordinate 662,217, forward strand.
GTCTGGTTTTATTGCAACAAGTGTGCTGATTATATCTGACTTTATAGCTTGTTGTCAACATTTTTTATCTGATGTATCTCATAAATGACCTGGGACCAGCAGGAAATAAACATAAGAACAGCTGGTTGAAGCTTAACCTAATGTGAAAGCTTAAGTGAACATTACTGAAGGGGGAAGCTATTTAAAACCTTTTAATTGCTACCTTTCTCACTCTTATGCTGTCTGCCATTGCTTTTTGTACCTCTGTGTCCATAGAGATTGAGTAAATTAACGGAGCAAATTAATTGTTTTGAGCTGTTGCAATCCTGCTGCATGCTTTACTGCTAGTTAAAGCTAACCAGAAACTGCAGCTAGTCTAGCAAGTGGCTTCTTATTTTGTGTGTATGTGAAGAGCAGATCATATTTGTGTCCTTTATGTTCTGTTATCTGGATTCTATGTAGCAGATGTATTACCATTGCATTCAACTAGGTTAAGCCTAATTATTAAACATATGAAAAATATTAGGTTCCAAGAATTTGTAAAAAGTTTTTTTTTTCACTAGTACTTTGTAAGTTGCAGGAAAATTCCTGTTTGGTAAACTGCAAGGACTAAGGGTTGTTTTTTTTCAGAACAGGCAGAAGTGGAACCTATTCAGGCTCAAACCTGCAAAGAACCTCTCTTCAGTGCAGGTGGTGGGGTCATATTGCTACCCTTGTCTTTTTGTATGCTTTAGCCCTACTTTTAAACAAGCAGAATTAAAGTATACATAGAATTAAAACTAAATCAAAACAAATCATATTTGCTTATCTGGGTGATAAAAAATGAAATCTCAGTAGCTGTCATCCTCTTACTATAAATCTATAACTAAGGTAACAATGACTAGTCAGTGGGTAGTCAAAAGGTAGAGTAAGAAATGCTTGCAAAGAGAAGCCAGTAGTTTAAAAAGTATTTTTCATTTATTTTTTCCTGGTAGAATTTAAATAACACATCTGTTTGCAGTCAGGATAGATGAAAATTAAGCCCATTGTCTTCCCAATCAGTGTTTCTTATTAAAAGAGTTTATAAGAAAAGCGTGATCTTAAAAAAAGGCTTCAGGATACATTGGAAAAATAATTTGAAGCATGTGGACAATACAATTTCTTTGTTGAAGTATTGAATTTTATTGGTCAGTGCTGAGATTCTGTATTTTACGTGCATATATACCATACAATTTACATTAAATCTATAAAGCACTGGAGTAGGGATGTCAAGATAAGGAGAGGGAGATCATTCTCCAGTTACAGCCATGGGCAAAACAGCACCCATCACTCAAGCAGTAATACTAAATCCATAGTAATCTGGGGTAATCTCATTTGTTGTGTCTTCATCTGTGAAAATAATGTAGGATGAGAATGTTATTCAGGAAAATTCAGGAAAAAAGCATAACTAAACTGTTAGATTTTTAGATTTTAAAACATTTCAAAGAGACTTTAACTGATTTTAGTTTTACCTCAATTTCTAATATTCTGTGCTAGTGAAAGTTCAGTGTTTCAGAAACTTTTGTTTGCCTTTTGGCAAGTTGAAGGAAAGTTTCGGGACTTCTCTAAACTTCTGTTGGATATTTCTGCTCAGGTGATCAGTAACAGTCGTGTTTAGAACAGTCATGTTTGTTAACGTGACAAGGCATTTCTGATGATTATTTTGATATGTTTGTTTTACTTTTGCTGATACAATGTTCATGTTTCAGTTTTCTGTGTATGCATTTTTGTTAGTTTTTTGGTTAAAATTCTTGGCTCTGTGGTAGAGGTTTTAAGACATATCTATAATTTCTTAAACATTAGGGAAATGTTTGGATTCTCAAGTGTTCATAGTCCATAATCCTAGTTTTGGATTTCTCTTTATTTAGACTGATACTTAATTTTAGCTGAAACAGCTCCTTTTCACAGCTTGGGTTACAAATACTAAACTCGTACTTGAAAGTATTCTGTAATTCTTACATTCCTTTTAGTGTATTCTACTAAATAAGCTTAGATATTTGTACTCATGTATTTAATTCTATTTTACAATCAAATAAGTTGATTCTTCAACAAATAAGCTTTTTTTAGGCGAACAATTTACATCTGTAAAAATTAAATCCAGTAATTCCGTTCTCAATGCCAAGAGTTGTGCTTTGTAAAAGGCAGAATGCCTTTTCTTTTTTTTGTCTAATAGATTTAAATTGGAGATTCATTGTCTTCCAAAACACTCTACTCGCTGCAACTTGGATGAATTTAGTTAGCTTAGTGACATGGTACATCTTAACCTCTCTGAGAATGAACTTTCAGGTCCTCATGTAAGTAGGAAGTTACAGCATCCTTGTAAACAGTGCAGACCTTTTGGTCTGAGATGTTAACTCTTAGATATCAAACTAATATAAAAAGAAGGCAAGCCCTAGAATACTTTTTCCCCCCAAGATGTCATCAGGTGTTAAGGAAAGGTTACAGCAAAACTTTTGTTTATGTGTTCTAATGGATTTTCTGATTGACTTATTTTGCATTTAGTGTCTTAGGTGCAGAGTACTTTCTGGATCTTGGTCAGAAAATTTGAATAATTTGAGAGTGTAAGCAATGTTCAAAGTCAAGCTGCTTACTTGTTACATGGAGAGAAAACAGATGGTAGCCCTGCAAAGCCTGTAAACTAACAGATGGAAGCTGCCACACCCCCTGTTTAATAGAATATTGCTGCTTTGGCTATACAAATGTATTTATTGTGGAGAAAAGTATAGTATTCAGCTTCTGAAAACTCAAAAATCTACCTCTCAGTTCCTCAGCTGTTGACCTTTGTCAAACAAGGGCTTTTTATTCCTTATGTGTGCTGCTTCTATGTTTTTTGCAAATAATTGAAAGTAATCCATACTACAGAGCCTTGCATTTCTAGCACTGTAAAGACTTAATTTACATTAGTACACTTCTCGAACTGTGAGGGTTTTGGAGGTTCAGTTTACCTGATGGACTCCACTTAGATTATATGTTTCAGCATTCAATAAAACTCATGGATTCCCAAATGTTCTGTATTGCTTTGGGAACTCCTCAGCATTCTTCAGTTCTCCCACTCTCTGTAATGTCTGTGTTCCCTTGAAAGTCTAGACAGTATTTCTCTTAATTTTAGTAAACTCAGATCATCCAATTTAAACAACGAGGAGGGAAAGATGGGAGATAAACTCACTTTATATTTTTGTACTGGAGGAGAAGGAAATGTACTGTGCAAGTGGAGTTCTGCAATTGACAGAACTGTGACTGATAAGCATACCACATTCCCTTTGTTTTGGAGACAGTTGTGTCTCCTGATAAACAAGTATAATACAAATCCTTACTAAAGATGTTAAGGTTGGGGAGCAACTTGCTGGAGCAATTTGTTCTTGTCAGAGACTTCCCTGTTGGGGACTGCTGCCCTCTAACCTGTCACCTTCGTATATGAAGGAATATTTAAAAGGGCAAGCTCTCTTCTGAGAGATTCTTGGAGTTGTGTAGCTTATATCCTAATGTTTCTGGTTGGCTGCTGGTGCTCTTTGGGAACCATGCAGGCTGTGTTCTCCCAGAACACAAGAAATTTCTTGCACCTGCCAGACCCATGCCAGTTATAGGAGAGCTATTGTTGTGAAGTAACCCCACTGACCCCTGAGCACTGTGCTTTGTGTTTCACTGAGAGGTCACATAAAAGGTTTGGGAGAGCAGTAGTCAGTAATTGTACAGATGTTTCAGTTGAAATGCCTTATTCCTGTCACCCTTAGCAGATACAGCATTTCTGCAGCAAAATACGCTCTTTTCACTTTACAGCTGAAAGATAAGAGAATTATTATTTCCCCACAGTATATTTTCATCTCTAAGGAATATCATAGTTAGAGGAGCTCTTACCATTTACTCTCCATTTCTTCCTTTAGCTCTTTTTGGTAGCACAGGGTTGAATTTAGTGACTTGAAGATTCCTGGTCACTCTGCTTTTAGTGTAATTGTATCTATTCTTGACAAGGTGAAGGCAGAGAGCTTGAATGGTCTCTCATTTATTTATTTAAATTTCTTTTAAGTTTTCCAAGTGCAAATAACTATATTGCTGTTAAACTGCAAAATTAAATTCTCGAGATGTTTCAGTTTTGAGGGAGGAAGTAGCTGCAAGTTTAAAACAATTGAAGAGAGGAAAGCTTCAAGTGATTTTTATGCTCTTCATGAAATATTTGAAATCATTATGTTGCAGTATGCTCCTTGTATTCAAGAAGTTTTGTTCATCTTGAAACTAATATTTAATAATTCTTCATGCTGTGTTACTGCTGTTGTAGTAAAGACTGCTTCTTCCAAAAAGGCTGTAACACACTGGACTGTAGAAAGCACATTGGCATTTAGGACTTTTCAGCCCCCAGTTGAGTCACAAAGTCCTCCTTTGTGTAGTAGTAGTTCCTGAAGGCCTGTGTTTATTATAATAATAATTGTGGATATTCAGTACACAGAATTAAAAAGATCATCCCTGCAGATGTGGCACAAATAAAGACCCAGAGGAGTACCAGAGAACACTAAAAGGGCACCATTTTGCTTCTGGAGTATGACTAAAGTCAGGTCTTAATTTCACCTCTCCATTTTGACAAGAGGATCTTGGCTCATGCTGGGGAGATTTGTAATCCCAGTTTAAAGGAAAAGCTAGCAACTGGTACTGTAGGCAGCCAGGATGTGGGCTAGAGATCAGCAATGTGTTCTGTCACTTAAATTACTGGCTTTTTCTTCTGAAGAGGAATTAAAATATAACAAAAAATGTAGTAATCCAGATATTTGTTAGAATCACATCAATGGAAGCTGTTTGCAGGGTGGATTTGTTTGCATGTCTTGTGCAAGCAGGACTACAGTTTTTTTGCTGTATGTTTTCTTTGATACATAGTCACTGAATGGAATCACCTGGATATGTTTATAGCTGAATACTTGTATATGCCTTTGACTAAAGACTTTTACTTGCCTTTGTTTGTTTATTGAAAAACAGTCTTATTCCACTAAAGTAGCATGTACTTTGGAACTCATTGTTTTAATAAGCATCAGAAAAGCTAGTGTCAATATTCAGGAAAATAGCTCCCATACTAAATATAGAGAGATCAAATTAAAAACTTCATGTCTTACTCTTTGAAGTAACTAGATTTCTAGTTCCTAAAACACTTGAAGTGTTTGGGACTTTTTAAACATTGAAAGAAAGCTTAGGGATTTTTTTTTTACTCCAAGAATTTCACTCTCTACAGAGCAGTACAATATTGGTGCATAAGTCAGACATTTGAGGTGGGCAATTGAATTCCAATATTTCTGCAGTCTGCCTTGGCCTAGAACATCTGTGTAGCATTTTCTATGTGCAGGATTTCAAGGGACTAGGCACAAGGTCGTTTTGGTCCTCTAACTAAACTTTAGTAAATAAAAACAATCTTTAGGCATTCTCTGCATTGAAGTCTAAAAGGTAGTGATATGTGAGATCTTAAAATATTTTGTGAAGTTAAATTCAAAAAAATACAATTATCTCATATAGGACTTAAAATACTTGCTATTGTGCTTAATCAGTGAAATGTTGCACAGTAGTGTGATTTCTGAAAGAGATGCTGGTCTCTTTTGTTCTTTTCTGGGAACCAGGAATCAGTAACATCTACAACAGCCTGTTGCTATCAGGCAATCTGCTTAAGTTTCCTGTGCTGATCTCTACAAGTATCAGCAACATGAGTACCACTGCTGCCCAGTCTTTCTTTATCATGGCTCTGTGTGTGTGTGTGGAATCAATGTCTTTTTTTTTTAATGTCTTTTCTCTTTTTTTTGACCTCTTTTTTCCCCCTTCTCTCTCCCCACCCCCCCCAGCTGTGTCTGACTTGCCTGACAGGAAATTTTCTAATTGCCGGAACAGCTGGTCACAGCAAAAACACCAGGGTTGGTCTTCCCTGCTAGACTTATGATCGCTCAGTCAGAAAATCCAAACATCATGGTTTCTTAGTCATGTTTAAGTTTCTGGCTCTGCGTGTTCGCTCTGTTCGGGTGAGCTTAGTTTCTTATTTAAGAGAATAAGGGGGAAAGGGGAAAGCTTTAATTCAACTTCTAATTTGAGAGCAGTTGAAGTCTTTCGCTGCTTAGGGGTCACTGTTGTTTGGATACGAAGCGTTTTGTATTTCCTTGAAAAAAAGTCTATGGTATGTTGATATGTTGTAGAAGGTTCTAAGATACCTGCTGATAATTTAGCCTCATTAGGAAATTGTTACCTGTAATTAAATAATGTAAAACTTACATTTTGGGGAGAGGTGGGGGATGTTTAAATATGAGCTTAGCTGTACATTTTCCCATTGAAAGTCAAGTTTTATGAAAAGCTTTTGTATTTTTAATACTTAGTGGTTATTTTATTAGTTACATCTTCATATAGTACTTTTAAACTGTAAAATATGGCTCTGTCTGATGATAGTTAAAATACCTCAGGCTTATTAATATCTTAAATTTACTTCTGAAGTGGTATGAGGCGTAGTGATGCTTGCGTAACAGTGTTAGGGCTATTTCAACTTCTAAATGATAATTTAGTCATAGCAAACGTTTAATTTGTATAATTTATCTTGTTGAGCATGTATTTAAGCGTTAAAAAGTTTGGTTTAAGTTGAGAAAAATTACTAGTGGAGTATTTTATCATCCCAAGCACTGTTTCAGAACTATTTAACAGTACATGTAAACATACAGTGGAACAGAACATTTTATCATGGAAGTCAAATCAGTTTTTGCGTTTATCCTTCTGTAAGTCTGCAAATACTTTTCAGCAAGGGGATAAAAAGCCCAAAACCCCACAACCATCGTGTGTAATGACTTAACATTTTAAGTGAAGGTCTATGAACTTGTAAAAGCAGTAGTAATTTAACACCTAGTAAACTACCTAGCGGAAGTAATTTAACTAGCCTGTGTACTGATTTAAATAATTTGTATTAAGTTTTGCAATGCATATTAAAAAACAGAATTTTCTTGCTATAAGTGAAACATCAGGCCAAGACATGAATGCAAAACAGTAGAATATAGGTTGCGTTATAATCAAGGGGTTTTTTAATGTAAACCTTGTAAAGTAAATATTTACCAACTCATAGTCCTGAATTATAGTTCTTTTCCACAGGCAACATGGAAGGTATTCCTCAGAAATTTGGTCCAAAATTGACATTGTTTTGTCTACTTAAAGCAGCCTGGTTAGGTTGTCTTTAACATTTTGTTGATTTTAAAATGCTAGCTAATGCAGAGCAAACTAAAGGTTTTCAGCCCATATAGATTTCAGCATATGTTTAGGAAATTATGGTAATAAAACAGGATTTGTAACTTTCATAGATTAGTGCTGAATATGCTTACATGATTATTTTTATATGATATATGATTACTTTTCCCTCAAAATAGTTTAGAGCTTTTTAATTGTTAATCATTTTTAATTGCTGTCCTCTGAAATGTTAGTGCTTACAAAGTAGGAAAAAAACTTATATCAGAGTTACTGGGAAATGAAAGTTCCACCCAGTGAATATTTTTTTCCAATGCTGACAAGCACATTTCAGTTCATGAGATAATTTTGTCCTGTTTGATCAGAAGAGAACTGCATTGCAAAACTAGTTTTGGTGACATTGAGCTTTTAAAATGCTTACAGGAATTCCTCAGCTTACCTGCTGAAAAACCCACTGCTCACAGTTCCTTTGGGAAGGAGGGAATAGTGTCCTTCAGTCCTGTCCTTTCGTACTTTCATTTTAAGGAAGGAAAGCATTTTTGGAATTACACTCCCAGTCTGGTGAACCATGTTTATCCATAGGGTCTTACCTGTCCTCTGGCTTGTTTCTCTGGGACAGGATTCATTCTTCAAATTCCTGTCTTGCTTCATCTGTACAACCAAAACAATGGGGGGAGTTCTGTATTAGTCTTCATTCTATGAGTTGGATATATGGAACAAATACAGACATAAGCATCCTCCTAGATCTCCAAAGTGTTGCAATGAAAAGCCAGAAATTAAAAAGAGTAGGAAGAGAGTAAGGAACAAATACATAAATACATTTTTTCTTTATTATCTCTACAAATTGTTTTTCTCTGAGAGACTGAACAATTTAAGAATTAAAAAAAAAAAAACAAAAAAAACAACACAGACCCTGAAACTAAACATTTATAAATTTTCTTTTAGGAAATCTTATTTTCTATCAGATAAAACAGTAGATGCTATCTACAACAAGTGGTTTGATGTTAAAGTTGTAAGGTTTTCAGTCTTTTAAAAGAAAACACAGACATAAATTGTGAAAGCCTGTATTTCTGACTTCAGATGTCCATGTTAATTAGAACTTCTGTTCTACTCTTGCTTTTCTTTGGTAGTAGTGGAAAACAGACAACATATAGAGAATATCCTTAGGTCAGCTTGACTTTGTTATGCGTGGAAGTGCTTTGCTTTCTGTTGTATTAGAATAATTGCTACTTCAGAAGCAGAATTTTTAATCAGCTTTTTAGAACAATTGTTTGTGTATGAGCATGTAAGTAGTGGCTAGTTCTATTAAGTGATTCAAATTGAATATTAGTCACAGATACAAAGAATGGCTTTTAGTCCATGATTTAGCTCACTAACACTGCTTACCTAAGTAATGCAAGATTGTGAAGTATTTGTTGGACTGTGAGTTTTATTTTTAAGGTAGTTTTGAATTAGAAGGTAGGAGTATAAAAAGTATAGAATGTATGACTGTATACAAAATGTGTCTGAGATACTGAAAAATACCTAGACTCATGCACTCTTCACATTTTTAACTCCCATTTTTACCACAATGAAGATTTCTGTAAGCTCTAATACAAGAGGTAAAAGTAATTAGTTTTCAGTTTGTTGGCTCTTTATTACTTCAAAAACTGTAGCTCAAAAGGTTGGTTTCATTTCTGCAGATAATGCTGAAAATTCATCCAATGTTCATAACAAGCTGGGAAAGTAAAAATGCATCTAGGAGACTTCCTGACTCAAGGGAGGGGAGGAAAAGGAAATTCTGTATATGAGCTGGGGAGCTGTGCCAACATTGAGTCATCCTTTTAAAATCACTTGATACCCAATAAGCTTACTATCCTTACAGGACATAACTGCTTTATGTAACTTCAGCACCAAGGTTTAATATCATAGTCAATACTTCAGAAATGGTTTATTTGATTACAGGGATCAATATTATGATGCTTATGACAGACAAATATTTTGCCAAACACAGCCATGTCCAGCAGAGCTCTTAACAGTACAGTGAAGGCTAACAACGTAGTAAAAGGCAACCCATAACCATCATTGGAGCAATGTTAAGTAAATTGCTGGGGATTCCATTTTTCTGTTTTCAGCCTTATCTTTGCTTGTACTGAATGTACATGTGCCTCAGGAAAGTGCATTTGTCTAAAGGAAGCAAAACATTCCTGAAAAGAGATTGAGAGGGGTGAAAACAAAGCTGCTACTTCCGTAGTGAAAATGGAAAAATCTATGTTGCTACATAATCAATACTAACAAATGAAAAATTATAAAAGTAGTATCTTTGCTGCTGCACAACTTTCAAGAGAAAAATAAGATTGCAGTTAGCTCTTTATTCATTGGATTTGCTATTTTGAAAATTGTATGGTCAACAGCATAAACTGATTTTAGGTCTGTGGTCTTCTCTTGAAAAATAGTTTATGTTTGAAGGGTCTGTTCACCAATTTGGGCAATATGATTTTGACTTTTTGACTTAGTTGTTGTGATTAAAGCTATCAAAAGGATTTTTTTTTTTTTCTCTCATTCTGATTCCTGATTATAGAAGTTGAAGTTCCAGAAGTGTAATCTTTCCTAATGGTGATTCTGGCTGTTTCTCATGCATAGATTATCCCCATATAAAATAGATATTAAAAAGCCCTATGATATGTGGTTTTAAACAGAAGATATTCATGAAATAGTTCCCTAAAGAGTTTTTGATGGGATCTCACCAACGTTTTTTAATGTATTAATAAGGTTTGTTTAAAAGAAATATTAAAGCCACAGTATTGGCACAGTTAAATGCTAAATTGTGTATTAAAAATGTCTTGCACAGTTTTGGGGAGTGACTTGACTTTGTCAGGCAGTGGCTCTGGGAAGGACTCTCAGTACCACTAAACACAGCCCCATGGTTGGTCCCATGGCAGCTGTGGTCACTGCAGGTCAAGCCAGGAGGATTGTGGCTGGAAGAGCAGGGACTATTGATCTATGTGCAGCATCAAATCAGTGATGCAGAGGCTTCCTTAATAACATGAACAATCAAGCAGTAAAAATAAAAAATTATTCAGGGAAGGCTTTACAAGAACAGGAGCTGGAAAATCACTTTACAGTGAAAAATCTGAAAAAATTCTTAACGAGCAAATTAAGTCATAACTAAGACTTATTTCTGTAAGTAATTATATACCAAAGATGGTTCTGTTTTGAACTTTCTTCACTCTGTTAAGACCAGTGCAGAATTAACAGGTAAAGGTGAAACCTGGGTAATGCTGGAACCAGGATTGTCAGTATTTAAATTAATTTCCCCAGTAGTTGCTTAAGATGGCTTAGCTATTATAAAAGTTTTAATTATTTATTGAGATTAAAATTTGTTAATCTTCTTATCAAATGTTTACCTTAAGTTAAAGACTTAACCTCATTTTTACAGTTTTTAGTCAGCATGTCAACAATGTTTGCTGTCTGGGAAGAACTTTTATCATTACTGGACCCATCCCAGGATTTGTCGCATCCATCAATTTCCCTCCCATTGGGTTTTGATGAACTCGAGTATGTATAGCCACATCCGTCTTAGTCATGTGTGCTTCTTATTGGAAAATGGCAGTTTATTTGAAAGTCCTACTGTTAGTCAAATTTTTTCTCAGTTCTAAAAGCAAAGATACTATAGCGATTTCTTTCTGTCCAGAAATCGTGTTGTAAAATTCAGATGTTTTATTTAAAATGAGTGCGAAGTTAATTTTTTGTCCTTGTTCCTTTTTTATGTCCTTTATTTCATAAATTCCATCTCTGTTAGATACAGAAGGGATTGGTATGTGGCCTTTTATTTTCTTCAACCATGAAACCTTTTATTCTGAGGTTTGTTGTATTTCTTGCTATGTTTTGTATAGCCAATGAGTGTGCAGAGGGGAAGCCTTTTGATCAGTATTTAGTCATCTGCCAGCTGAAATTCACTGCACTTCTGAGGGTATTTTCACCTTCATCTGGGTAATGTTCATTTCGTGGGAAAGTGAACATGCAGCCAGCCTTGTTCTTGTGAGTCCCTTTTTGTAACAGCCTGCGGATGTTGTGTGTTATCATCAATATCCCCTTCCTGATGCAAAGGACTCAAGATAGGATAGTTATTCTTCACATCTCTCACGCATTAATGACTTCAGGGATTTTCTAAATCAACCTTTTATAAAGAGAACTTTCTCAGAAATCTGTTTCTGAATTTCTTCCAGGTGGAGCTTGAGTATGGAGAAGGAGCCATTTATTTTGTTTAGCCTTCAGCTGCAGTTACTCCTTTTTTATCATCAAATAAGAACATCCATTTTCCACAATAACGGGCCTCAGAGTAATCCGAAAAGTAATGCCAATCCTTTTGAGGTGTTTTGACATGTTAAAAATAAATAGAATGTTCTTGCAAAAAGCCTTAATCTGTAGGTACTAATGGCACGTACTGCACATACCTATCTTTGCTCTTGGTATGATAAAAAATTAAGCCTGCTGGGTTTTTTGTTATTCTCTACATAGTTAATCAGAAAGATTTTTTTAAAATTTGATTTCTTTTTAAATGCCACACTATTATAATCAAATTAAATCTTCTTGGACCCTTCCAACCCCCATTCTTGTTGTGCATGCCTGTCTTTGTTAGGGATCTTAGTTTTTGGGTATCTTGTTTTTGGTTAACTTGCTATTTAGTTTAATTTCACTGAAGCTGACAGCAGAGACTATGCAGTCAGTCTTTCTATTCAGGATGGATCCAGTTTACTTTTAGAGTCACATTCTATTTGACTTTAATGTTTGAATGTCTTAAGCTGTAAATGTTTCCCTGTTCTTTTTTTTTCCTTACCTTTCCAATTCTATGTCACTTCATGACTTTACACCCCTTAAATGTCATCTGTGTGTAGGAGCAATTTAAATACACGGGTCCATTTTTATTTTTGCACTAAAATGTAGGTAGCTGCTGCTTTTTTTCCTTTGAAGTAATTTATGACTATCATAATTTAAATTTATACTTTCAGTGTATTGAAAAGTATATACTCAAGTTTTTGTCATTCATTGAGAAGCTGATGAACTACTTATTCTTTTAATAACTGTTATCTAAAATATATTGTCATTAAGATTTAAGTGTTTAAAATATTTCTACTCATACTCCAATAACTTAGAGTATTTAGAAAAGGAGAAGTCTCTCTTGCAGAAATATCTTTCTTAAGTAAGCATTTCATATGTGACATAGCAGTTTATTCTTTGATGTTCTGTTTAAGTTAATTCACATCTAGTTATTACACCTCTTTAAGAGTAAATTCTTGCTGAATTTCCTGTTTCTGTCCCAGTATTTTGAAATTTCTTTGCTAAGCACTTGTCATTGTTCATGTTCACACTTCACTCATGCATTTTTTTCAGGAAGCTGAGGCTGAGAATTTTAGGTGCAGTGAGATTCCTTTGGTGTTTGGATGTGCTAATATTCCTTATTCTAAATGGCTTTCCTCTTCCTGCAATGAGTAAGAGCACAGATCTGGTCCTGTGCTTTCTATTTAGATGATTCAGAGTATTTCCTTGTGAATTATTGTGCCATTATTGGCGTATACATTTATGTATATTTTTTAATTATTTTAATCTTTAGCTGATTGTTACTCTGTCCGTTTTACATAAAATTTGTAGGCTAAGAATGCTTCCATTTTTTGAGGTGCTATTTAAACCCTAACAAGTGTCGCAATGGTATTGTGGATTTTACTGGTAGTTCTCCTAGATACCAGTTCAGGGCCCAGTTTAGTAGTCCTAGACCAGCTTTTCAGCTGTCCCTGGAACATACTGCTCAGAAAAAGGTCTGCAGGTAACACACAGCTTGTTCTGCATTGATGAGCTTATGCCATCTAGCTCTGCATGGGCCACTTCTTCGCACAGAGCAGGTTTTAGGTCTCCTACTGAAAATTCAGAACTCTGGAGGGTGAACTGCAGAAGAATCTATGTCTCGATAAACTCATGTTCTTCTCTTGCTTTTCTGGGCGTTCATTACTACTGAGAAAAATTTACCTAGTAAGACTATCTCTACTTCCTTTAGGGTTTGAAGTCTGGTTTTCTTTTAATACATTATCTATTAGTTGTTCCTGTAATAAGATCTCGGAAACAAATACAAGTATTTTATGTTGCAGCAGAGTTAATTTACTGTTGAATTAAAGTGAAGGTAAAGGAAATTTACATAAATTCAGTTACTAGAATAAAACT
>VZTR01015517.1:694636-708362 GCA_013400775.1 Chaetops frenatus
CAGGAGGGGTGGTGGTGAATGGAATTACATCCAGCCGGAGGCTGGTCACCAGTGGTGCTCCCCAGGGCTCTGTGTTGGGACCAGTCCTGTTGAACATCTTCATTTGAGATCTGGATGGAGGGGATTGAGTGCACCCTGAGCAAGCCCACAGACAACACCAAGTTGGGTGGAAGTGTTGGTCTGCTGGCGGACAGGAAGGCAATGTTTGCATATGGCACTTGAGGACATGCTTTAATGGTTTCCCACCATGGAAACTGCCAAGTGGAAAAGGAAGGGGTTGGGGCCTGGGTCATGTCTTACCCCCAGGATGAAATGTGACTGGAGGAACTAAATCCACTCTGTAGGGGGTGTTAAAAAAATCCAGTTCTTGAATACTTAGCATGCTTTGCAATGCAGTGATATTCAGTGGTGGTTAAGGACATCCACATTGGCATCTTGGAGAAGTGTGGCCTTTCTTGTGATTGAAGTGAAAAGGTGGAAGCCTAAGGTCTGCTCCAAGCATAGGGCCTGTGGGTCCTCTCCTTTGGTACATGAGAATATTTATTACTTGATGTTACTTGAAGTGGACAACAACTTTTGAAATGGTAATTACAAATGAATATCTGTTTGGTATACATATGAAAACATACCTGGTATGAGAGAAACAGAACTATGCCTCTGTTTTTAACAATTATGATAGTGCTGCATGTGCTGCAGATGGCCTAAACTGAAAGTTCAATATTCATTACTACATACTGAACTTAATCAAATAGTTGAATAAAACTCCAATAAACTTGTTTCTTAATTTTTAAAAAGAAAGAGTAGAAGGAAAAGAAAATGTGAAGTTTAAAGGTATCTTCTAATAATTCATTTTCAGGCATGTTTAATTATCCCTGTCTTTGTCTATCCTCTTTTGTTTATTCCTAAGTGTTGTCAGTATGTTGTCTGAAACAACATTTTAATTAGTCTTTTTATATTCTTCTTATTGTTTTTTAGCATTCTGCTTGATGAGGAAGGACATATCAAATTGACAGGTGAATAAAGAAATTGCCATAGTAGGATAATTTCTGTTAATAGTAAAATCTTTTCATTTTCCTTTTGGTAAACCAGTGTGATAAAATAAGTAATTTTAACTGATCAGTAATTTAACTGTGGAAGCAAATAATGTAATTAGCTTGAAATAAATGAGATATATAAATATTTCAATAAGAGATACCTGCTTTACAAGTATATCTGGTGTTATGGACCTATGATAACGTGGGGAGGGAATGAGAATCCTGTAATTCCCATATTAGTGTTCAGTTGTATATACAAATGGTAAAAGCATAACATTTCACATTACGGTAAAAGTATCAACCATGAATGGTTTTTTTCTTAAATTTACGTTTGGAATTAATTTTTTTTCCTTTCAGATTTTGGCTTAAGTAAGGAGTCAATTGATCATGAAAAAAAAGCCTACTCTTTCTGTGGAACAGTGGAATATATGGCACCAGAAGTTGTTAACAGACGAGGCCACACACAGAGTGCAGACTGGTGGTCTTTTGGTGTTTTAATGGTAGGTTTCTGGTAAATGTAAATAATAGCAAAACTGTGATTTGCAAGGTCTGGTGAAACAAATCAAACACTAACCCTTAAGTTGAGCTTTACATTAATTTACACTACAAAGGAAGTCTAAATTGTGTGAAATTAATAACACCACAGAGTTTAGATCAAGAACATGGACTAGGTATTATATCAACACCAACAATATGCCATATTTTTATTAACATTTAATTCAAGTACTTTACATCTATAGTAGTTTGTTATGGGGACCAAGAGAAATACACAAGTCTACAGAAAAATACTGTCTATTCCAAAGTGGGGAAGAAATTTAGATTCAAATTTTAAATTTGAATTTACATTCAGGAGGAAAAAGGAGATTGGTAACTTTCTAATTAGAGTCTACGATGTAATTACATGTTGGTGGGATAATGCCAACTATTGTTCTCACACATCATAATGATCTAAACAACACTGAGCTGATAGGGGATATAGTTTCTCAGTTGGTGTTTCTGCAAAGGGTAATTACTGTAAAGTTGCAGGGTCAGGGTAAATATATATATGGAGTATGGATTGGAAAGGAATAATAGATCATGTTTGGTATTTAAAGAATGCTGTAAGATGTTTAATATTTAAAGTATTTATATGCATTTTTGACAGGGAAATTAAATAATTGTATAAATGTATTCATTTCTTACTGTTTCTGCTACATGACTGTAACAGTACAACTAATGTGTGTGCTTTATAGTACAAGAAGGATTTTTGTGTTTGAAAATAGGTCATCCTATTGCTTTATGATGATTAGAATGCTGTTGTGATCTGAAAACTGACTATGTAAAAGTAGCACCTGATAACTGAACTCTCCAGACAAGCACACACACTCCTCACAACCTCACATTTTATCACTAAGAATAGTCAATTAGAAGATAATTACAATGTAGTTGCAGAATGTTTGTTGTTGATAACACAAACATAATTAAACTTCAGCTTTAATTTATTAAGCTGGAAAACATAATTTGGTGTCTATCAAGTGGATATGGTATAATTGAAAATTGCTGTAACATGTTAGCTGTGACTGGGGTGGCTTTCACAGTCTTAAGTGCACTGCATGTTAAATACTTCAGCTTCTACTTTGAATACAAAAATATGACCTAAAAACCAAATTCTGTTAAGGGAATATACTAAATACAGTGCAGTTTTCTTTAGTACATATCTTCATTGCTTGGATTTATAGTTTGTAATTTTCATAGACAATCTGTAAGTATCCACTTTTAATTCATTCTTAATTTCTGAGTTGATCAAAATTCAAGTGATGGCTGGTGTGTACATACACAGTAACTAGAGTGAACAGAAGTTATACCTTAGAAATGGAGACTTTAAAGATATTTCAACAAATCGTTTAGCTTCTTGTCTTGTAGTGCTAGACACGGAAGTGTGCTTAGGCTGTTGTTAAGAAATACATTCTAATTTGTCCTTTAAAACAGTGACAGTTTTAAGGGATGCCATACAAGTAAAAATATTCATTTAAAGTTTTCGGAAGCACTGAGGTACTCTCCTCCTGAAATAAGACATAAGTAGGGAAAGCCAATGTTGGCTTATTCTTTAAGTAGTACTGGCCTATTAATGTTGGAAAACAGTATTTGGAAGGGGTGACAAAGAATTCACATGTTAAGCTGTTAATACAAATATGTGTGCTTGTGACAAATTAGGAGCTTGCTAAAGAAACTGTATTTCAAGCAAGTGTAAGTGAAGCACTCCAGATTTACCTTTTTAGAAAGATTTTATTTTTTCAAGTGCACCTTGTTAAGACCGTTCTAAACCATAAACAAACAAATTTTTTTCTTCTTCTTCTTATAGTTCTGGCTTTTCTTTCTCACACCCTCCTGACAATTGTCTTAAGTGTTAAAGTTAAAAGTAGGCTTTTTTCATGTTGGCATTATTAAATAATTAAATTTAATTTTTTTAAGATATCTTTAAAAAATATTATTTAGAGTGTAGAGTATCTACCAGTAGTGAAGAGACAGCAGTAAGATATTTAAATTCTATTTCAATAAAATGATGTTTTAAAGAATACTATTAGTGCAACTTCATGCTCTTATTATAGATCTGCAAGTACTACAGTCATACATTATTTATTCAAGTTATACACATACATTTTTTTATTTTTGTGTTACGAGGCTGAATGTTTGGGTCATACCAGAAAAGACAGGAATAGAGGGTATCTTGTGTTCAGGATGACTTAATTTTGCATAAGCTGTTCAGAGGGTTCCTTTATAATTATTTTAATTTTGATGTCGTTAACTGTATGCCATGAAATTGCATTGAACTAAATTATTTTGCAATTATTAAACCAAAAAAAAATCAGATTTCTGCCTAAGTTCTGGCTGCCATAACTGCTGCCAGACGTCTTTCACTGCCTCACTTAGATCTGATATCCTTGCAGCATACTGCAGTCCAACAGGAGTGCCTTTATATTTATCTATTTTTACTCAGTCACTTTCAGAACAAATCAGTATTTTAGCAGTGTCTGTTGCTTACTACCAGGCACTGTAGAATGTGCATGCACGTACTGTGTAGCTCTTCTGTGTTCCTTCAGGCTTTATTTCCACTGTATGCATACAGTAACCACTTTCCATCATGCATGTCTTTGTCAATCAGCTAACCTTTTCCCCTTCCCAATGAAGGCTATAAACATGCCAATTTTCAAAATTTTGACCTTTTAAAAAATTTCTGCATGAGGAGAAATCATCACTAACTTTTGACAGGAATACCTTTTTCCCTACCTCCTCCCCTTTGTTTAAAACTAAAAATCTAGTTGTACAGATCAAGTCTTCCTAGAACAAACTTTTTAGGCAGAAATGAAACACAACATTATAGTCTAAGTTGTTTAGATACAAGCATGTAAAGCAAGTTATCAATGTAGGAAAGTATTTCGCAGCTTTAAAAATAGCAAAGGCTGCTCACTGTACTTAGCAATTTAAACTGTACAATGAAGTTGTTTTGCGCAGACTTGATTGTTAACATGCATGAATTTTGGAAGGTTAAGATGCTAAGTAGTTTTGTCAAAAATTAGTTTTTGTCCAGGTAATGTAATTGATGAAAGTTTTACTCTATACAGTTTGAAATGCTCACTGGTACTCTACCTTTCCAAGGGAAAGACAGAAAAGAAACCATGACTATGATTCTCAAGTGAGTACACTCTTATTTATATATCTCATCAGGTATTCTACAGGGATGCCCTCCGGGCTGCAATATCTAATTTCTACTCCTCCCTCATTTTCAAAGGTACTGGTAAATCCTCACTCCCTATTCCATATTATTAATTCCCTTTGCTGCCTATCTAATTTGCTTCACTATTCCTCTACCATACCAGGTACAAAGGATTTCATAGCAGCTCTTTAATCTGTAATAATAACTTCTCCAGCCACATGATCTCTCCCATCTTATTCCCATAATATTTTTTAACTTTCCTATCCTTTTTGATAACCTGTGCATTTTTTTCCTTGTTGGGTTGGTTTTTTTTTTCTTTGTTTAAGGTTTTGGAGGTTTTTTTGAGAAAGTATTTTCACTCCTTATCCTTCTTTATCTTACCAGCTCCTCACCCTACCTCTTTATATTAATGGTGCTGCCAACAACTTGCCTCCTCCTCTGTAGTCTTCTATGACTCGCCTAAGCTCCAATTTTCCCCTTTGCTATTTTCAGCATAGATTTTGCATTAGCTCTATTGTGGGAATTGCTTTCCTTCATGCAGTTTATGTTCTTGTTTTTGCTAATGAAGGTTTGCTTTTCTCCTTGCCAATTCCCCACATATTCTCTAAACTAATACAACCTATGGTGTAACTGCCCCATTTTCAGGACTGTAGCCAAACACTGTGGCAACAAGTCTGTTTCCTCATATCATAGGTTCACTTCTCTGTTTCCATCTATTTTTAACTAATACCATTTTTTTCCATGGAAGTTTATAAGACAAGCTTGTTTTTCTCATTTGTTTTCTGCTTCATTGTTTGTCATTGTTCTCAGTCCTGTTACCCACTTGTCTACCCATATATCAAAGCTGGAACTTCTTTTGCACCAACAGCCTGTTCTGAAAAATAAAGATATGGAACTCTTTCATCTTTTCTCTGAGTAATTAGAATGTGAAAACCACTAGAAAACACACTCATTATTTTCCTGGCTTTTGCTTTCATAATGCATATATGTTATGTTATTCTTTGTTTTTCTTCCTCATCTTATTTGCAAATATATTTAGTGATGCTAGTTTCTTCTGCTGCCTCAGCACCATGCCAGAGCAAATCTTCATGTTGTGATTATTCAATGTCTAACTAAAAAGTTCTATCTATTCACAGCAAGTATAAACTCCTTGTGACCACCTCCTATTTACAAGAAGCTAGTCTGAGATAGTTCTGCTGCACTCTCACTTGTTTCAGGAGCCATGCATTTTTCTCTGTGTCTCATGAGTCACATCTTTCGCTTCTTCTCTTTGCCTGCATGTGACTCTGCTCTGTTCCTCAACAGTCTCTTCTTCACTGTTGCTATAAATATCTTCTGTATTCAGCTGCCATGTAGAATACCCTTGCATTTCTCCAGGTAATTGATGTTCATAGTCATTCCTAGCCTAGAGAGTGGTGCTGAATGGAGTGAAATCCAGCTGGTGGCCAGTCACAAGTGGTGTTCCCCAGGGGCCAGTCCTGTTTAACATTTTTATTGACAACCTGAACAAGGGGATTGAGTGTCAGCTTGCAGGTGCCCTCAACCTGGATAAGAGGGAATATGGATCTGCTGGAGGGTAGGAAGGCTCTACAGAGGGATCTGTACAGGCTGAATCAATGGGACAAGGCCATTAAGATGAGGTTCAGTGAGGCCAAATGCCAGGTCCTACACCTGGATCACAGCAACCTAAGGGAACATGCCAGACTTAGGGGAGAGTGGCTGCAAAGTTGCCTGGCAGGAAAGCACCAGGGAGTGTCGGTCACCAACTGCTGAACATGAGCCAGTGTGTTCCCAGGTGGCCAAGAAGCCAGTGGCATCCTGGCCTGGATCTGCAATAATGTGGCCAGCAGGACCATGACAGTGATTGTCCCCCTGTACTCAGCACTGGTGATGCTGCACCTCAAATCCTGTGTCCAGTTTTGGGCTTCTCACTATGAGGACATAGAGGTGCTGGAGCAAGTCCAGAGAAGAGCAACAGAGCTGGTAAAGGGTCTGGAGGACAGGTCCTGTGAGGAACAGCTGAGAGATCTGGGTTTGTTTTTCCTGCAGAATGCTCAGGGGGAGACCTTATCACTTTACAACTACCTGAAAGGAGGCTGTGGCCTGGTGGGGGTTGGTCTCTATAGTAAGAAGCAACAGGATGAGAGGAAATGACCTCAAGTTGTTGCATTATGGAAGGTTTAGACTGGATATTGGGAAAAAAATTCTTCATTGAAAGGGTTGTAAAGCACTGGAACAGGCTGCCCAGGGAAGTGGCTGAGTTACCATCCCTGGAGGTTTTTTAAAGAGATGTGACACTTACGGATGTGGTTTAGTGGTGGACTGGGTGGTGCTGGCTTAACAGTTGGACTTGATAATCTTAAAGGTCTTTTCCAACCTAAGCAATTACAGGTTTCTATGATTCTGAAATTACTTTTGGATTTCATTTGAAAATGGATCTCTTAAAGCCCTTTCCAACTTCTTCATTTTTTCACCTTCTAGTCTTTCAATTGTTAATAGCTTCAA
The DNA here is from genome assembly GCA_013400775.1 of Chaetops frenatus. Taxonomy (NCBI): domain Eukaryota; kingdom Metazoa; phylum Chordata; class Aves; order Passeriformes; family Picathartidae; genus Chaetops; species Chaetops frenatus. The sequence goes on from VZTR01015517.1 coordinate 701,870, forward strand.
ATAGCTGCACAGAAAGTGTGCTATGGTGTAAAGACATTTTACCCTCTTCTGATGTTTTGTATGCTTATGAATATTATCTTGCATAGAAGTGTTTTGCTTTTGGTAATATAAGCAGCTGAAAACCAGAAGATATTTTAAAGTGTCTTCTGATAAGTTCACACCTTTTTCCTGGTCTATGTTTTCTTTTTATTTTCTGCATAGCTAGTATATTTTTCCTTAAATTTTTCATAAAACTTTAAGATGGACAGGTGTGCATATGAATTCCTGTTTTCATAGTGTTTATTTACAATATGTTGCTTTTCTTACCTTCTGTTCCTAAAAATCCACAGAAAATGCATTCTTCTTACGACAAATGATTTTTGGGTTCTTTATTTCTTACAAAATTATCAAGACAAATTTTTGTTTATTCTTGTGTGTTTTCCCTAAAACTGGGAAACTCTGCAATTCGAAGAAATCATAGTTTGCAACAACAAAGTTAAATTTTTAAATGTCTTTTTTCTTTTACTTAAGAGGTATGCCTTCATATAAAATTTTGTTATTGTCCATCAGGAATGTCAGAAAAAAATTGCTGTCACTCATGTAGTTGCATAATATAGGAACTCTGAGGACCTGGCAACTGCCTTTCCTTCTCCTCTGTCATGTGCCTAATACAGGATTTTGTGAAAGGTGCTCCTTCATGATGGAGAAAGTGCAATGAGCGTGAAATCACTGTGGTTTGCACAGGGGCTTCTCATTCACTCCACTGTGTACTGCAGCACATACCAGTCCTTTAGAATTTTTTCTGCTTATTGTGTCACTTCCCTATAAGATTAACTGTACTTGTGTTTTTGGCCTGGTTTTAGATTCTTCTAGGTAGTTGACTTCTCATGCTGAGCCTCCAGAGCTGCAAACTAGTCTTGGAGCTGTTTTGAATTGTAACAGAACAAAGAACCCCACCGACTCCAACACAGTCCTGTCATAGCTGTCTGTTCTCAGACCTTCAGTAACAGTGTGAATGATATCACTCTGCCTCTGCAGTCAGTGTTCCCTGCTTCCTGCTTTCAGTGTAGCTCTTGACTAGGAGCTAGAATGACATCAAGTGAGCTTGCAATGAACTCGCAGAATATGAAGTGCATGACTAAGATCCAGCTGCTAGTGATGCATACCAGTCAGGAAGCAATGAATGGCCCACTGCCCATTTCTCCACTCTATTGGTGGCCTTGATCTGTCTGTAGTATGTTACTGAAGAGCCCAAAGAAGCCAAAGTTCTTCAGATTTTCCACTTCTTAGCTTTTTTACTGCTGAAAGGAATGGAAAATTTAGTTTTAAAGTAATGAATAGTGAAACAGTGGCAACGTTTATGCACTGACTCAAGTGACACGGGTGAATATCTACAAATACCTGGAATACAAGAAAAATCAGGTTCTGATTGAAACAGAGAGCTTGTGTCATGGACTATTACAGAAAAATACAAGCTGCAGGTTGAATTAGTGATGGCAAGGAGGGAATTATATCCCACCTTACCATTATCGTAGTTACAAGAAAAAGTAAGCCCTAGTAACAGTGAGAGAATGGAGGCTCAAGGTTAAATTGATAGAAAAAAAAGACAAGGATTACAGAACAAAATGAAATTAAAGAAGTACAAAAACTTTAAAAATTCAAGACTGGCAAGTTGTAAAAGTAATATTTGACATAGATTGGAGACGGGAGCAAACTGGAAGGGAGGAGTGATTCTTTTTTCTTTTTTAAGCATCTAATCCTGCAAGATCTATCCTACCTTAATTCAATTTTTGTGTTCTAGTTTAGGTTTCCTGGATGTTCTTGGTGTGTGTCATAGTGTGGTAGTTTTCTTATTCCTTCTGCTATATAGCTATCAGAATGCTTTGTTTGGTGTCACTTGCTAGTAACTGGACCTGTAAGTGGATCAAAGCATATTATGAAGATTTACAAGTTTATAGACTGCTATCCTGTAGCTATTCTTCTCTGCATGTTTTTCCACCTCTTCCTCTACTTAAGTTCTCAAGTCATTACTGAAAATACTGTACTACTCAAAAAAAAAAAAAAAAAAAATTTAAAAACCCAAACATGTTTACATGGCTGACAGCACTTTTGCTCTGTGTCTGATGTCTGAAGGCAATTTCTCAGTGATGCCACTTCATTTATTATGGACTTTTTGAATGACAAAGGACAGGGGGAATGAAGAGTTAATTCTTACCTAGATACATTTGTATACTATTAATTATTTTTATTCTGTAGGGCCAAACTTGGAATGCCCCAGTTCTTGAGTCTTGAAGCACAGAGTCTCCTGCGAATGCTCTTCAAAAGAAACCCAGCAAACAGATTAGGTAAAGTTTTTGGCAGAATATTTTAAATTTGATCATAATAGTCATAACATCAGTGATCATTAAACTGACTAAAATTTTGTTTCCTGTGTGAAATAAGAATGTAGTTTTTCCTTCAAGTGATCACCAAAGTTTTATCATTTCTGCTAGTCACACATCTAAAACTATTGCAGAAGAAATAAGAAACACAGTTTTGCTAACCATTCCTTTGACCAAGAGGAAAATAATTCATATACATTTTTCTTCCTTATAAAAGGAGCGGGTCCAGATGGAGTAGAAGAAATTAAGAGGCATGCATTCTTTTCCAAAATAGATTGGAATGTGAGTATCCAATTAAAAATCAATACAGTAAATTTCTTGGTTAAATCTTTTATGGTATCATAGAACTTTTCCATTTATAATGTGTTCATTCTCTTCAGAAATTGTACCGGAGAGAAATTCATCCTCCTTTTAAACCTGCAACTGGCAGACCTGAAGATACATTTTATTTTGACCCTGAGTTTACAGCAAAAACTCCAAAAGGTAAAGGGATGCAAATAAGATAATCTACGTATTCATAAGATGGAGTTTGACTTTCACATTTTTTCATTCAAAATTTGATAGAAATTGTTGTCTTTACAAATTCAAGGTGCTACCTAAATTCTAGTACTTGATGTCATATCTACATGTTAAAGACTGTGCTTGTAAGTAGATGATGTATTTTTCAGATTCACCTGGTATCCCACCCAGTGCTAATGCACATCAGCTTTTTCGGGGATTTAGTTTTGTAGCTATTGCATCAGATGATGAAAGCCAAGCAATGCAGACAGTTGGAGTGCATTCAATTGTCCAGGTGAGTACATCTACTAAAAAAGAATCAGTGCTGTCTCTTGGTGGGTGGATTGCTTCCTTGTCACAGAATGGAGTATCGTGACAAAGTCACTGTCATCTTTTGTACAAGAAAAGTAAAGATCAGATTATTTGATACAAACAAATATCTGAAGGTGCGGGACCTGTTTAATTATTGCAGCTTCAGGTCCAAATAGGCTTCAACCTTAAATGAGCGCATTCTACCATCTGTACTGTATTAACTTTTTAATGCCAAGCCATTACTATAAGGTGTAGTTGATTAATTGTTCTTCCCCCATACATGAAATTGTCAGTTGATTCCTGCAGTGCAGTAGTAGGAGGCACTGTAGTACAACTGTGAATTGTATCTGGATGTTCTGGACTGCTGTGCATCTTGGAATCCATGATCCAGGACATACTCTGTCCCTCCCAAGCCACTTGAAGTTAATTTGTTAATCTGTGCTATTTTGTGACAGATTTCAGTGTATCATACGAGTCAGTGTTACAGTGCACACCCAAGCTTTGGCTTCCTTGATGTATTTGAATGACTCCGGTAGAGTCTTCTATATTATTTGTGAGGTTGTCACCTGGAAGAGGAGACCTCTGCAAAAATTGTATTCCTACCTCCTCTCCCTGCTTTTAATAATTCTAATTACTGAGTCATGAAAACCAACTCGTGATCTAAGTTGTGTTGAAAACTCCTTAATATATTGGTAGGAATATAAAGGTGTGCTGTATGATTTGGTTTATTTGTATTTTTCACTGCACTGATATTTTGGAAACGTCTGAGAAAATTTTTTAAAACCCACAATTTATACAGAACATGAATAGCACTTGTATTTCTTTAACACTCTCGTATCTAGAATTGTTGCAACATGCTTTTCTACACATTACTGTTTCATGTGTAGTAACATTTTCTTAAAATATAACTTCAGATCCTTTTCTATTCTCAAGAAGCTTTCTGCTTTGATATATGCATCAGAATTATTTCTGATCCTGGTATCTTGCTAGAAGTTTCTGCAAGCTTCTCTGTGCTGCTTCCTTCCCATATAGTTTTGTAGATGGCATTATTGCTCTTTGTATATGGTTTCCTTCTCTTGTAAAGGTCCGTTTCTCTGCTGCCTTTCCTCTGTACCCCTCAACAACTTCCTTATTCCTATTTCCTCTTTTCTGTGCTGCAGGATACCCAGATGGTTTCCTGCCAATGCTTTGCACAAACTCCATACACTAGAACGCCATTTCCTTCCTTTACAAGAGTGAACACTTTACAAGAGTGTCCTCCTTTCAGCTTTTTATTTCTGTGAAAGGATTTTTGACTGCCATTCCATGCAATTCCAGCCAATCTGATTCTATTCAGTATGAATTTTTCAGCTGACATTCTTCTGTCTATTCAGATAATAGACAACTGATACTTCTTTACCATTGTTGTATTACTATTTTACCTTGAAGTCTTCTGTTTTTCTTTGGTTTGGAGTTTCTATATTAAAATTAGTAAAGCAGTTACCAGAAAAACGTTGGTTTCTAAAATACAGAGGACATTATTTACAATCCATCTAATATATAATTTATCTTATACTAATTTTGAATGGAAGGTAGTTGTGATTTAGACCAATTTGACCTAGTAGAGTTATTAGTTTAAAATTTTAAGCAAATCAATAGGAATTTTTAAAAAGTTATTTAAATAAAAAGATCACTTACATATTACGAATATTTATTGATTGATAATGTTATTTTGGTAGCAGTTGCACAGGAACAGCATTCAGTTTACTGATGGATATGAAGTAAAGGAAGATATTGGAGTTGGCTCTTACTCTGTCTGCAAGAGATGTGTTCATAAAGCTTCAAACATGGAATATGCAGTAAAGGTAATTACTTTGTTATAAACCACACTTCTCAGATTTTAGCACTGGGCATCTTTTATTTGCTATAGAGAAAACATAGAGATTAAGATTAATTTTTTTTAATGTAAAAATATTGTACATGCAACTGTTAAAGTAAATTTGTAAATTCTCAAATGGATAAGGAGTTCATAACAGTATTCAGTCTGGTATAACTTACAGAATAAACTTCAACTCTGTTTTGGCTTCCTGGTTTTCAGCAGGGTTTTAATATTGTTTTTATGTCATTCTACAGGGCTTTCTAGCACTTCTTTGGAGGCATTAAATTCTCAGTTGAAATCAGTAGATTTCCCAGAACTGCAGGGTTTTTGTCTTTCTGTGTAGTAACCTGGGACTATGAAAGCAAGAGTATGGATCAGCAGACTTTATAAGTGGGGAAAAAAAGCAGTCTTTAAATCCTATACTGTGAGACAGTTCTCTTTTTGAATTGTTGAACAGCTTACTACTTAATTATGTAAAATACAAAGATGAATTAAGTATGTAGATTGCCTCCTGGAAACCTTCCAGTTTCAATTTGGTAGTTAAATACTTATTTTTATTCTGGTTCTGGCCAGGAACAGATTTGATTTGACTTCTGTGCTTTCAATTTGAAGTAATTTCTTGAAACTGCAAGAAAGTCCTGGCACAGCAGATAATTCCCTCAGCTATAACATTTTTTATGAAGATTCACTCGCTTTTCTATTGCCTCTGTTAGGGCATTATTTTCCTCAAGAAACCTTGAAGAAAAGAATACGATGATCAGTGTCTGATGTGTTAGCAGGGGACAGGTAGCAGTATGGGCATAAGGATGAAGGAGTAACACAACAATGGAAAAGACATTATAGGAAATTCTGCAGTTCAGGAGAGGGGAAAAAGAGGGGAGGAGAGGAACAAGAACACATTTAAGTAGGGCAAAACAGTATTTTGCTTGTTTGCACAAGGTGAACTTAAGAGCCAGAGATTCAAATGGACTTTCGTAATAAATGTGTTTGAATTAACTTTGAGAAATTTTTACTTTTTCTAATTCCTTTGTTCTTTCACTCCTGCTGTATCTTTTGCTGCACCAAATATTTGTTTGAGATTAGCATTGTGAAAATCAGTTTATTAGCATCATCCAACCAGTATCTCATGTTAAATTAGGAACTTCTTATTAAATAATGGATCACTGAAGTCTTACCTACTAAAGAGCCTTGCATTAATCACAGCCAAAGGGATCACATTGCTTATCCTCCAAAATTGTTTTAAAAACGGATTTTTTCATTTTTCCTAACGTTTTTTGCTTTGCCTTGCTTTTCCAATTTAACAAACTTGGGTTTGGTTATAATCCATGCCTTTTGCAACAATAAATACTGCTTAACTGTTGATGCTACTAAGCATACCAAAGCATTACACTTTCACAAAAAGAATTATGCCTATGTCTGTACATGCTCTTACAGATTATTGACAAGAGTAAAAGAGATCCAACAG